>JACBWV010000234.1:2756731-2834231 GCA_013435795.1 Chlamydomonas sp. ICE-L
ATGGGTGGGTGGGTGATTGGGTGGGTTGGGTGGGTGTTGAGGTGGGTGGGTGGGTGTTAAGGTGGATGGGTGGGTTCGAGTGTGGTCGTAGAATCCGTCGTGGCAGTGGCAGAAGCCGTGGTTACAGTTGCCATGGCCACTTGGGGGGGAGGGAGAGGGTGGAGGGGTGTTTTTGGTAGGTAGTGTGTTTTAGTAGGTAGGGTGTTTTGGTAGGTAGGATGTTTTGGCAGGTAAGGTAGAGCGGTAGGTAAGGTGTTTGGTAGGTAGGGTAGGGTGGTAGGTAGGGTGTTTTTTGTGTACACATTTGGTGGGTGGGATGTTGGTTGGTTGGTTGGTTAGTTGCTTGGGTGGGTGTGATGCGGACCCCCCCTCCCATCCAACCTCCCCGTAACCCCTCCCCCCCCCCCCCCCCCCCTACCCCAGCCAACAGTCCCCCCCCCAACCCCCTACTCACGCACACACACCACACCACCTTTCAACCCCCCCCCCCCCCCCCCCCAACCCCCTACGCACCCACTCACACCACGACAACCTATCCCACCCCTTACCACACGTACCCCACACCACACCCCAAGAAACCCAACACAACCAAAAAGAGAACCCAACAACACACAAACCCAGCCCGCCGACCCCTGCCCACACCCCGCCCAGAACGACACCCACAAACACCACGACACACAGAACGAAACCCAAAACACAACAACCCCACCGAACCAGGCGCCCCCCCCCCCACACCCTCTCCCCCCCATGTTCCCCCTGACCCAAGCCCCACACCAAAACCACCCACCCCCCCCACCCCAACCCCCAACCCCCAATACCCCGAACTACCCCCCCACTACCCTCCCCCCCCACCCCACGCACCTGCACTGGTTGAAATGCAAACCTGCTCCACCTGGCGTACAATACTGACCCAGCATGCGTCTCTCCGCAGGGGCATTGAAACATGATCTGAGCAGAAGGGCGAACCACAACAACCACAAAACCCAACAACCCACCCACCTGACCCACCCACACCACCCCACTTACCCCAACCCACCCACACAACACACCGATCCACACCACCACCCCACCCCAGACAACCACTAACACATAACTACCCCCAAACCAACCCCTCCCTACCCATAACTACACCACCCCACCACCCCGACACACCCACGCACCCTCTCCCCCCCCCCACCCCCCCCAGCCCCCCCCCCACACCACACACACTGGCACTTGTGCTGAGCAAAACCTGCTCCACCTGGATGTTGCAAACTGGACCCAGATGCCATCCCCCCCCCACCACCACCACCACCACCACCACTCCACACACGGCAACACACCCACGCCACCTCCCCCCCCCCCCCATCCCCCCCCCACACACAACACACCTGCACTGGTTGATTGCAAACCTGTCTCCCTTGGGTGTTACAACTGACTCAGCATCCATCCCCCCCCCCCCCCCCCCCCCCCCCCCGCCCCCCACCACCCCACCACACCAACATCACCCACGCCACACACCCACGCACCCTCCCCCCCCCCCCCCCCCACCACACACAACACCACACACCCTGCACTGGTTGATGCAACACGCTCCACCTGGGTGTTGCAAATACTGTCCCAGCATGCCGTCTCTCCGGCACGGGCACTGAAACTTGCTCTGGGCAGAATTGCACCACCCGGATTCGCCAAACAGGTCCTCGAAAGAAACCGCGCCCCACTTGACTGGAACACCGTCCTTATCATTGGAGGGCTGGCACCAATACAGGGGGCGGCCCTGCTTGATGGGGGGGGTCCCTGGGGGGGCAGCCAGGGGGGGGGTTGAGATATGTCGCGAACTGGTTTCGGGGGGCGGCGGTAGTAGCACCATGCCACACGTCATCGTCACAGATGCCAGCACACCTGAAAAGGGTTTGGGGTTTTGAATGTTGGTGTGGAGGGTGGTTTGCATGCTGATTTGAATGTTGATTTAAATGTTGATTTCAATGTCGGTTTATAATGTTGGAATGAATGATGGTTAAGGGGGGGCAGTAGCACATTGCCACGTCATCGTCACAGATGCCAGCACACCTGAAAAGGGTTTGGGGTTTTGAATGTTGGTGTGAAGGGTGGTTTGCATGTTGGTTTTGAATGTTGATTTGAATGTTGATTTGAATGTTGGCATTGAATGTTGATTTGAATGTTGGCTTCGAATTCTAGTTAAGGGAGGGCAGTAGCACGATGCCATGTCATCATCACAGATTAAACCCCACTTGACCGGCACACTGCCCTTAACCACCACCACCAGGCCACTCTTGTCCTCTCCCATTCTCCACCACCACCAGCACCAGCACCACGACCAACACACCAACCTACAACACCACCTAAGCCCCTTCCACCACCACCACCACCACCACCCACCACCACCTCCACACTACCACCACCTCCACACCACCACATCCTGCACATCACCACATCCACCACCACCTCCACACTACCACCACCTCCACACCACCACATCCTCCACATCACCACCTCCACCACCACCTCCAAACCACCACCTCACCTGCTGTGTGTCCACTCCGTATACCTTAGCCAATCCAGGTATGTATCGCCCTCTCCCATTCTCCACCGCCAACACCACGAAAAAACAACAACACGCCAACCTACACCACCACCTCCATCACCTCCTCCAACACCACCACACCAACCTACACCACCACCTCACCTGCTGTGTGTCCACTCCATATACTTGTGCCAATCCAGGTGCCTCTTGTCCTCTCCCATTCTCCACCACCACCACCACCACCACCACCACCACGCCAACCTACACCACCAACACCCCAGCCCCTTCCACCAACACCCCATCCACCTCCACCACCACCGACGACAACGACGATAACGTCGCGACAAAACAACCACCTACACACCACCCATTAACCTGCTGTGTGTCCACTCCGTATACTTGTGCCAATCCAGGTCTCTCTTGTCCTCTCCCATTCTCCACCACCACCACCACCACCACCTACTACCACCACCACGCCAGCCTACACCACCACCCCAGCCCCTTCCACTACCACCACCACCACTATTCACCTGCTGTGTGTCCACTCCATATACATGTGCCAATCCAGGTCTCTCTTGTCCTCTCCCATTCTCCACCTCCACCACCACCACTACTACCACCACCACGCCAGCCTGCACCACCACCCCAGCCCCTTCCGCCACCACCACCACCATTCACCTGCTGTGTGTCCACTCCATATATTTGTGCCAATCCAGGTCCCTCTTGTCCTCTTCCTTTCTCCACCGCCAACACCACCACCTCCACCACCACTACTACTACTACCACCACCACGCCAGCCTGCACCACCACCCCAGCCCCTTCCACCACCACCACCACCATTCACCTGCTGTGTGTCCACTCCATATATTTGTGCCAATCCAGGTCCCTCTTGTCCTCTTCCTTTCTCCACCGCCAACACCACCACCTCCACCACCACTACTACTACTACCACCACCACGCCAGCCTGCACCACCACCCCAGCCCCTTCCACCACCACCACCACCATTCACCTGCTGTGTGTCCACTCCATATATTTGTGACAATCCAGGTCTCTCTTGTCCTCTTCCTTTCTCCACCGCCAACACCACCACCTCCAACACCACTACTACTACCACCACCACGCCAGCCTGCACCACCACCCCAGCCCCTTCCACCACCACCACCACCATTCACCTGCTGTGTGTCCACTCTATATATTTGTGCCAATCCAGGTTTCTCTTGTTCTCTCCTTTTCTCCACCGCCAACACCACCACCTTCACCACCACTACTACTACCACCACCACGCCAGCCTACACCCCCCCCTGGCCCCTTCAACCACCAGCACCACCCATTCACCTGCTGTGTGTCCACTCCGTATACTTGTGCCAATCCAGGTCCCTCTTGTCCTCTCCCATTCTCCAGCACGGCCGCTTACGAGGCTGCGAGCAGTCATCGCCTCCGAAACCAGCAGGGCAATAGCACAGACCAATGTCGAACTGGCACACGCCAACACCACTACAGTTGTTGAGGCATGGCGTGTCTCCCCTGGGCACCTCCTTGAAGTCAAGGGGGATCTGGGAGGCAGAAAAGGAAGGTCGGGGTGTGGGTGGGGGGGGGGGGGGGGATGAGGTAGGTAAGGGATGAGGGTGAGTATTGGCACACGCCAACACCACTACAGCTGTTGAGGCATGGCGTGTCACCCCTGGGCACTTCCTTGAAGTCAAGGGGGATCTGGGAGAAAAGGAAGTGTGGGTGTGGGTGTGGGTGGGGGGGGGGGGTGACGGGGATGAGGTAGGTAAGGGATGAGGGTGAGTATTGGCATCACGCCAACACCACTACAGTTGTTGAGGACATGCGTGTCACCCCTGGGCATTTCTTGAAGTCAAGCAGGGATCTGGGGGAGAGGGGGTGGGGTGGGGGGGTGAGGTGGGGGGGATGAGGTAGGTGAGGGAGGGGTAGTATTGGCACACGCCAACACCACTACAGCTGTTGAGGCATGGCGTGTCACCCCTGGGCACTTCCTTGAAGTCAAGAGGGATCTGGGGGAAGAGGGGGTGGGGGTGGGGGGGTGAGGTGGGGGGATGAGGTGGGTGAGGGGTGAGGGTGAGTATTGGCATACCCAAACACGACTACAGCTGTTGAGGCATGGCGTGTTCCCCCTGGGCACTTCCTGAAGTCTAGAGGGATCTGAGGGAAGAGGGAGTAGGGGTGGGGGTGGGGGGGTTGAGGTGGGGGGGATGAGGTAGGTGAGGGTAAGGGTGAGTATTGGCATACCAAACACGACTACAGCTGTTGAGGCATGGCGTGTTCCCCCTGGGCCACTTCCTTGAAGTCTAGAGGGATCTGAGGGGAAGAGGGAGTAGGGGGGGGGTGGGGGGTGGGGGGGTGAGGGTGGGGGGGATGAAGGTAGGTGAGGGGTGAGGGTGAGTATTGGCATACCCAAACACGGACTAAAGTTTCGCGGAATGGGGGAAGAGGGAGTGGGGACAGGGGGGTGAAGGGGTGGTGGGGGGTGGTAGGGTTGGAGGGGGGGAGATGGGGGATGAGGTAGGTGAGGGGTAGGGTGAGTATTAGCATACGCCAACACCACTACAGCTAATGAGGAGGCATGGTGTTCCCCCTGGGTACTTCTTGAAGTCAAGGGGTATCTGGGGGAAGAGGAAATGGGGGGGGGGATGGGGGCAGCTTAGGGGGATGAGGGATAGTTAGGTGATGGATAGGTGAGTATGGGCACCGCCAGCTACCACACAGTTTGAGGCAATGGGGGAGAGTGGTTGGGTGGGTGGGTTTGGGGGTGGAGATGGATAGGGCGGGATGCCGAGGGTGAACTGGTAATGAAGGGGGGTGAAGGGGGAGTATCTTGGCATTAGCCCCATGACTACAGTTTGTCCAAGGCATGGGGGAATAGGAAGTGGGGTACGGGGGGTGGTCGAGTGGTGGGTGTAGTGGGTTGTCTGGCGTTTGCGATGGGGGAGGGGGGATTCAGGGGGATGAGGTAGGTTAGGGATGACGGGTTGAATATATGGACCATTACGCCAACACCACTACAGCTGTTGAGGCATGGCGTGTCACCCCTGGGCACTTCAAAAGTAAAGGGAGTCTAGAGGGATCTGAGGAAGAGGAGTGGGCGTGGGGTGGGGGGGGGGGGGGGGGGGGGGGGGGGGGGGGGATAGGGTGATGAGTAAGGTGAATGGGATGAGGGGAGTATTGGATTAGCCAGCATGACCACCTTTGTTGAGGCATGGGGGGGAAAGGAAGTGGGACGGGGGGGTGGAGGGGTGTGGGGGGGGGGTTGGGTTGGGAGATGGGGGCGGGGGGATGAGGGGGGTGAGGTAGGTGAGAGGTAGGTTAGGTGTGGGGGGTGAGGGTGAGTATTGGCAAACCCCAACATAACTACAGTTGTTGAGGCATGGGGGAAGAAGGAGTGGGGACGGGGTGGGGAAGGGGTGGGGGGTGGGGGGGGAGATGAAGGAAGGGGGATGGGGCAAATTAGGTAGGTGAGGGGTAGGTGGGTGAGTGGATGAGGGTGAGAATTGGCATACGCCAACACCAGTGCATTTGTTCACTCTTGACCAGGGATATTTTTTCAAATCAAAAAGAGGAAATCTTATTCCCTTTATTTTTCCCTCCCTTTTTTCCTCCCAACACAGGATCCATATTCCGATTTTTGTCGATTTTTGTCATTTTTAGTCAATTTCAGTGGGGAAAAAAAAGTTTCTTATTCCGATCATTATGGCCAAAACGGGGTCTCGTATTCCGATCGGAATATATTCCGGAAAAAAATATCCCTGCTCTTGACCTCCACCCCTCACACATACATGTGATCAAGCTTTACCCCATACCCCAGTCCACAGCATCAGTTTGTGTTCAGCTTTCTGTAGGTCCAGTTGTGTGTAGCAAAAGTTGCGACACAAGCCTGGTTTCAGGATTGTGGCGTAGAACGGTATAGGGCGGAGCACAAAGCTCGGGGCCACGGGGGGTCAGGGGGCAGCGCTTTGCACTGGGGACGAAGGGGGGGGGGGGGGGGGGGTACTAAATTTTTGATGGTATAGGGCGGAGCATGAAGCACGGGGCACCCGGGTTTTCGGGGGGCAGCGTGTTGCACTGGGGTCGAAGGAGGTTGCTCAATTTGCAACGCGTCGAACAAAAACAAACTGCACGGAATGTCACACCTGTCTCAGTTAATTGTCACCCAATCGGCCTAGGACCAAGCTCTCCACCCCTCCAACCCTAAAACCACCACCCTCCACCCCCACAACCCCACCCACATTCACAACCCCTCCACCTCACCCACATCCACAACCCCTCCACCACACCCACATCCACAAACTCTCCACAACCATACCCCCTCCATCCCCCCTCCGCAACCCCTTCCACCCCACCTCCACAACCCTACCCCCTCCACCCACCCACCTCCACGACCCCTCCCCACCCACAAACTGCACAGAATTTCACACCTGACTTAGGTAGTTGTCACACCATGGCCCCTTGACCAGAGCACAGTGAGCAAGTTGAAATCCTGGACCAGTGAGCTGCGAGAGGGCCCTCCCAAATTCCACCTAAGGCACGCGACAGCTGGCAAGATTTAGATCAGGCTATGGGGAATCAGGCAAAGGATTTATGGTACAGGGTAAAGGTCAAAGTCCAGCTAGGGCATGCGGACAATTGGCAGGAGTTAGATCAGGGTATGGGGAATCAGGCAAAGGGTTTATGGTACAGGGTTAAGGACAAAGTCCAGGTAGGGCATGCGGACAGTTGGCAGGACTTAGATCAGGGTATGGGGAACCAGGCAAAGGGTTTATGGTACAGGGTTAAGGACAAAGTCCAGCTAGGGCATGCGGACAATTGGCAGGAGATAGATCAGGGTATGGGGAATCAGGCAAAGGTTTTATGGTACAGGGTTAAGGTCAAAGTCCAGCTAGGGCATGCAGACAATTGGCAGGAGTTAGATCAGGGTATGGGGAATCTGGCAAAGGGTTTACGGTCCAGGGTTAAGGTCAAAGTCCAGCTAGGGCATGCGGGCAGTTAGCAGGAAGGGTAAGATAGCTGCGGTCACTGTATATTTGTTGGGCTACGTGTAGCAGCTTCTAGACAGCTCCTTTCTCCCATTCTACCAACAACGCCAATTTCAGCACAGCTGAGTCTGTCACTGTTTTTTTGTTGGGCTACGCGTAGCAGCTTCTAGGCAGCTCCTTTCTCCCATTCTACCAACAACGCTGATGTCAGCACAGCTGAGTCTGTCACTGTTTTTTTGTTGGGCTACGCGTAGCAGCTTCTAGGCAGCTCCTTTCTCCCATTCTACCAACAACGCCGATGTCAGCACAGCTGAGTCAGTCACTGTTTTTTTGTTGGGCTACGCGTAGCAGCTTCTAGGCAGCTCCTTTCTCCCATTCTACCAACAACGCCAATTTCAGCACAGCTGAGACAGTCACTGTGTGTATGCTGGGCTACACAAAGCAGCTTCCAGGCAGCTCCTTCCTCCCATTCTACCAACAACGGCGGTGTCAGCACAGTTGAGTCGGTCACTATTTATTTGCTGGGCTACGCGTAGCAGCTTCCAGGCAGCTCCTTCCTCCCATTCTACCAACAACGGCGGTGTCAGCACAGCTGAGTCGGTCACTATTTATTTGCTGGGCTACGCGTAGCAGCTTCTCGGCAGCTCCTTTTTCCCATTTTGCCAACAACGATGATGTCTGCACAACTAATTCCGTCACTGTTTAATTGTTGGGCTACGTGTAGCAGCTTCTAGGCAGCTCCTTCCTCCAAGTCTACCAGCAACCACGACAATGTTAGCACAGCTGAGCCAGTCACTGTTACTGTGTTGGGCTACTCGTAGCAGATTCTAGGCAGCTCCTGTCTCCCATTCTACCAACAACGACGACAATGACAGCACAAGAGGGCGGCAGTCGCTGTTTATTTGTTGGGCTACGTGTAGCAGCTTCTAGGCAGCTCCTTTTACCCATTATACCAACAACGACGATGTCAGCACAACTGAGTCGGTCACTGTTTATTTGTTGGGCTAAACGTAGCAGATTCTAGGCAGCTCCTTTCTCCTGTCCTTGGGACAGACCTGAAGTTGACTAATGCGTCTGAAAGTTGACATTGCGGGCATTTCAATGCAACTGAAAGCTTGGGCTAGACCCAGTGGCTGGGCTTTGGAGCTGGCTGGAAGCTGCCATGCATAGCCCAAACTATAAACAATATGATGTCCCCCCCCCCCCCCCCCCCCCCCACACACACACACACACACACAACACTAACAACAAACACACACGCACACACACCCCGACACACACCCACCTCGCCCCCCCCCCCACCCACCCTACACACACATACACAAACACAAACACACCACACGACACCCCACCCCTCACGCATGCGCAGTACGTTCATCTGGGGAGGTGTCCCAGGCTGCAGCTCCAAACAGCAAGGCAACAGCACTAAAGTCGAATGCCTGTGCTAAAGCAATCCCCCCCCCACACACACACACACACCCACACCTCCACCCCCTCCCCACCCCCCCTTCCCCATCCACAGCCACAGCACCAAACAACACCATACCACAGACCACGACCCCCCACCCCTGACACATATGCAGTACCTCCACATTTGGGGAGGTGTCTCAGGCTGCAGCTCCAAACAGCATGGCAACAGCATTAAAGGCGAATGCCTGTGCTAAAGCAGTCCCCCCCCCCCCCCCCCCCCCCCCCCCCCCCCCCTCCCCAGCAACCAGCACCAGCATCAAACTACACACCACACCACAACCCCCCACCCCTCACACATACGCAGTACCTCCACATTTGGGGAGGTGTCTCAGGCTGCAGCTCCAAACAGCATGGCAACAGCATTAAATTCGAATGCCTGTGCTAAAGCAGTCCCCTCCCCCTCCCCCTCCCCAGCACTAAACAACACCATACCACACACCACAAACCCCCACCCCTCACACATACGCAGTACGTACATTTGAGGAGGTGTCATGCTCCAAACAGCACCATAGTCGAATGCCTGTGCTAAAGCAGTCCCCCCCTCCCCCTCCCCCTCCCCCATCCACAGCCACAGCCACAGCACCAAACAACACCATACTACGCACCACGACCCCCCACCCCTGACACATACGCAGTACCTCCACATTTGGGGAGGTGTCTCAGGCTGCAGCTCCAAACAGCATGGCAACAGCATTAAAGGCGAATACCTGTGCTAAAGCAGTCCCCCCCACACCCCACCCCCACCCCCTCCCCAGCCACAGCACCAAACAACACCATACTACGCACCACGACCCCCCACCCCTGACACATACGCAGTACCACCACATTTGGGGAGGTGTCTCAGGCTGCAGCTCCAAACAGCATGGCAACAGTATTAAAGGCGAATGCCTGTGCTAAAGCAGTCCCCCCCACACCCCACCCCCCCCCTCCCCAGCCACAGCACCAAACAACACCATACTACGCACCACGACCCCCCACCCCTGACACATACGCAGTACCACCACATTTGGGGAGGTGTCTCAGGCTGCAGCTCCAAACAGCATGGCAACAGTATTAAAGGCGAATGCCTGTGCTAAAGCAGTCCCCCCCACACCCACCCCCCCCCCCCTCCCCAGCCACAGCACCAACACAACACCATACTACGCACCACGACCCCCCACCCCTGACACATACGCAGTACCACCACATTTGGGGAGGTGTCTCAGGCTGCAGCTCCAAACAGCATGGCAACAGCATTAAAGGCGAATGCCTGTGCTAAAGCAGTCCCCCCCCCCCTCCCCTCCCCAGCACCAGCATCAAACCACACCACACACCACGACCCCCCACCCCTCACGCCTAAGCAGTGCTTACCTTGGGGGAGGTGTCTCAGGCTGCAGCTCCAAACAGCATGGCAACAGCATTAAAGTCGAATGCCTGTGCTAAAGCAGTCCCCCCCACCCCCCCTCCCCAGCACCAGCACCAGCATCAAACCACACCACACACCACAACCCCCCACCCCTCACACATACGCAGTACTTCCACATTTGGGAAGGTGTCTCAGGCTGCAGCTCCAAACAGCATGGCAACCGCACTTCCAGCGAATACTTGTGCTAAAGCAGTTATCTCCAACCCCAACTCCACCCAACTCCCAGCCCACACACACAGCCCACACACACACACAACTCCCAGCACACACACAAACACACACACACCACACACACACACACACACACACACACACACACACACACACACACAAACACACAAACACATACACCGCACTACCCCCCGTCCCTCACGCCTACGCAGCACTTACATTTGGCAGGTGCCCCAGACTGCAACTCCAAACACAATGGAATCAGCACTAATGGTGAATGCCTGTGCTAAAGCTGATACCCCCTCGCTCACACACACACACACCACACACACGCACGCACGCACGCACACACACACACAAACACACACACACACACACACACACACACACCACGATCCCCCGCCCCTCACAATACGCAGTACTTACATTGGGAGAGGTATCCCGGGCTGCAGCTCCAAACAGCATGGCAACAGCACAAATGGCGAACACCTGCGCCAAAACAGTTGCGATATGTTAGGTGGTTTTCAAAAAAGGTGGACCACCAGAAAAAAGAAAAAGAAAAAAGCAGGAATGCAAGGTCAGAACAACAGAATAACAGAACACCAGGATACCAGAACACCATGGCAACAGCACTAACGGCGAACACCTGCGCCAAAACAGTTGCGATATGTTAGGTGGTTTTCAAGAAGGTGGACCACCAGAAAAAAAGAAAAAAAGGAAAAAAGAAAAAAGCAAGAATGCAAGAAGGACAGAACAACAGAATAAAAGAATAACAGAGCAACAGAACACCATGGCAACAGCACTGACGGCGAACACCTGCACCAAAACAGTTACGATACAGTAGGTGGTTTTCAATACGAAAGTAGAACACCAGAACATTCAAATACCAGAATACCAGAATACCAGAACACCAGTAGTAAGTAGGTAGAACACCAGAATATCAACTGCATCAAATACCAGAACATCAGAACACCAGTAGTAAGTAGGTAGAACACCAGAATATCAACTGCATCAAATACCAGAATACCAGAACATCAGAACACCAGAATACCAGGATGTCAGAACACCAGAATACCAGAACAGCAGGACACCGGAATGACAACTGCATCAAATACCACAACACCAGAAGTAAGAAGGTAGAACATCAGAATAACAACTGCATCAAATAATATAACAACTGAACAACAGAACAACAGAATATCAACTGTATCAAATACTGAAACAACAAATCACAAAAGCAGGTCATGCGGGTAAGTACCGGTAGTCAGAATATCAACTGGAATAACAAACACTGGTAGTTGATGGTGCTGGGTTTCTTGGTTGTGTTGGGTGGTTTTGGGTGTGTTGGGTGGTTAGGTGATGGTGATGGGTGTGTTGGGTGGTGATGGTGGGTGTGATAGGTGGTTGTGTGTGTTTGGTGTGTTGGGTGGTGGTGCTGGGTGGTTGGGTGTGTTGGGTGGTGGTGCTGGATGTGTTGGGTGGTGATGGTGGGTGTGGTGGGTGGTTGTGTGTGGTGGGTGTGCTGGGTGGTGGTGCTGGGTGGTTGGGTGTGTTGGGTGGTGGTGCTGGGTGTCTTGGGTGTGTAGGGTGTGTTGGGTGTGTTGGGTGGTGGTGCTGGATGTGTTGGGGGGGTGGGTGGGTAGGCACAACCCAATCATAACAACAGCCTCAACAAGTTCAAATCACCACGTATCTGTAAGGGCTACGGAATGGGGAACACACTTCACAACGGAGAACTGTCAACACGAACAGCATCGACACTTCGAACTTCAAAACGATTGTTTTCCATGTATGATGGGGGGTAGATCTCAACATGCGGAGCGAAACTAGCATACCAGGTTCTGGATGCTCATTGCGCGCAGCATCTTTGAAACGGTAGGCAACCTGCTTGCGCTGCCTCGGCTGGGCGTCACTAGATTGTCGAAACGAGGGTAGATCGCAACGGCGTGCGCTTCTTTACCGCTATGGAAAGCTTAATATTGTCCGATCTGGGGGTGAGAGGAAAGAAATGCCGGAACACGCAGTGGCGTGTCTCAGTAAACTGAACGGAACAAAAAATGAGGCGCGGGAAGTGTGCGTGATTGATGCCCGGCCCCCAAAGTGGGGGGTAGGACGGGGTAGGAGCCGGGGTAGGAGCGGGTAGCGGCGGGTAGCGGGTAGAAGCGGGTTGGAGCAGGGGTTGGAGCAGGGCGGAGCAGGGCGAGCACGGGCGAGCAGGGGTTGGCTTTCCCTCCCGGGTTTCCCCTGCCAGGCTGGCTACGAGGGTGGCCACCGCCGGGCTACCGCTCCCCTAAGTTCAAATCCTGTCACACTCCCTGTTTTCGGGAGTAGAGGGGAGGAATCTGGAGAGGGAACAAAGCTGGTAACGGTAAGCCTAAAAAACCTAAGGAGGGCTCAGGGCAGCCAGAAATATGTGATAGTCAAAAATCTGTTCTGCCCCCCCCCCCCCCCCCCCCCCCAGGATGTCTTAAGTACCTAGGTCACTCTTTACCGTCACTGGAGGCTGCCAGAAATGTACATTAAAAAATATACTCTAACTCCTTCGTTTTTAGCTCCCACACACCAGTTGGCGGCTTGGCGCCATCTGTACCATGCTTCCCATACGGGGAATGGGTGGGTGGATATGGATGGGTGGGTGGGTATGAATGGGTGAACGGGTGGGTGTACGGGTGAATGGGTGGGCGAATGGCTGGGCGAATGGGTGGGTATGGATGGGTGGGTGACTGGGTCGGTATACACACAGGTAAAATCCAAAGATTGACCAGAAAAATCAACCGTTTACATGCCATATAGACCCTTGTGCTAACGGTACAAGTTCGTGAGCACCCTACATCTTGTTGGACCTTCACCGTTAGTTCCAACTTATCCTTGTATTGCTAGCTGGAGTGTTGATCTAACGGCCCCTTTTGAGATTATGAACCGAAAGCTCGACAGCTCGCTAGCGCGCTTTGTAGGAAGTCGCTCGGCAATATTGCGCGCACATAATATATCTCCCGCATCACTTGATTTCCGCCTCGTTGATGGCTATCTCCGCAGAACAATACTCTGCTTCAAAATTTCAAATAGCTCGAGCGACCTGCCCAAATGCCCTCGGCGTTTGATGAATCTCTCTATCTTCCGATCTTGGTAGAGCAGCAGCAGTATCTGCTGTCTACGTTGAGAACTTCTTTAGTAAACTGGGAGTCGGCTTCAGCGAAGCCTCGGCCTAGCGATAGTGCAGATACCCGCAGGCAGGTAGTGGCCTGTCTTTGCGCCCAGTGCTTTCCCCGGTCTGGTTGCTGGGCCTTCTTTCTAGGAGGCGCTACGCCTACCTTGAGGACATCAAGGGAGCACATTACTAAGCATGGACGATCCCCTGTAGTGGAGCATGATCCAGATTGGCGGATTATTTGTAGGTACACCTTTGGAGAGTTCAAGGGACACATCCCGTTGAGCGACCTGCTATCCGTTGTACGAGAGCCGATTACAAGCCACGAGTTATCAGTAGGGGGCATTTATCTCCGGAACATTAGGACCTGTGCTGAAGCTGCCAGTGATGATGAAGCAGGCAATGTTGATGAAGCAGCTAATAGTACTGGAGCGGCCAATGATGATGAAGCAGGCAATGTTGATGAATCAGCCTATGTTTGTCAAGCAGCCGATGATGATGAAGCAGCCATTACTACTGGAGCAGCCACTGATGATGAAGTAGCCAATGATGACGAATCAGCCAATGATGATGAAGCAGCCGATGTTGATGAAGCAGCCAGTGATGATGAAGCAGCCAGTGATGATGAAGCAGCCAATGATGATGAAGCAGCCGATAGTACTGGAGCAGCCAATGTTGATCAAGCAGCTGATGTTGATGAAACAGCCAATGTTGATGAAGCAGCCAATGATGATGAAAAAGCCATTGCTGGACCAGAAAATGATTACTCTTTGAGGAAGGAAGTTGAAGCATTCCTCGAAGCAAAGTTGGGGTAAGCTTAAGCTAATGCCTTGCCAAACGCTTACATGTATATAGGGTTCGGAGTTTAGGGCTAACCGCGGACCAAATAAGGTATACTAGGGCTATTAGCTAAATTAGCCCCAATAGTGCACAACTAATGTAGCCAAACTTAGCCAACCTTAGCCAAAACAACCCCCTGAAAAGTGCCACGTGTCTAGGAGAGTGTTGTTATGCATCCTACTGACCTGTGTGGCAATTGTTTATGATCTGACCATCATGAGTTCATGATGAAGTAGATCATAACTGCGGGAGCGAACGGAGATCGCTGTGTTATTACATCAATGCCGTTCATTGGAGGAAAATGAGTATATAATCACACAACATAATATGGCAAACAAATTGATGGGTCTGGCCGAACTCTAGACCATTCTTTATTTTTGGGGCTACGAAGAGTAGCTTCCTACCAACTCCATCATGTATTAATGTCAGCTTTAAGACACACTGCTACACTAGCTAGCTTCAGGTTTGGCCCAAGGGTGGGGGGAAAGGAGCTGCCTAGGAGCTCTTACTTGTCCCCCCCCCCCCCCCCCCCCCCCCCCACTACCCTCCTCCCCTCACGCTCGTGCAGTGCGTATGTTTGGGGAGGTATCCCAGGCTGCAGCTGTAAACAGAATGGCAACAGCACAAACGGTGAATGCCTGTGCTAAAGCAGATACCCCCCCCTCTGGTACCGTTCCGTTTCCAGCCACGCCGACAGGCTATTTCTCTTCTCTTCACCTATAATAATATAATCCTGGCATTTATATTAGCGCTAGCAAGCGCTAGTAGCGCTTAACCCCTCCCCCCTCCCCCCCCTCCTAACCCTGCATGTCTGCCTATATAGATCAGTCCTACCCGATTAACTTGAACTTGAACCGGGTTACATGTCTCCAGCTATTATATTGTAGTATTGAATGACCACTGTAGTACGAACTCAAGACCTCCATCGGTAAAACGATTGTGTGGGGTTCAGTTCATCAGTGCTTTTTCTTTTTAAGCCCTTCCTAACAGTTGGGCAAGTCCCTTTGGCCTATTTGGCCTACCCCTGGACTGTAACATACATACATACTGCCAGCAATTTGGCTGCTCGCCTCTTTCGAAAGCTACCCCCAACTAGGGTACTTAAGGAGCACCCTCAGCTCTGCTGCCTGAGACGCAACCAATTGTATAGCCTGCGTCTTACTGTGCAACCAGGGTACTTCCATTGACCAAATTGGCCAGCGCTTTAGCGCACTTACAAAAATAAAACTGCGCTTATAGTGCAAAAAGCGCAAAAATTGCTTGCTGCGCCCACAGGGGGGTGCAAAAAACTGCGCGAAACGCAGGGTTGCAAAAACTGCGCGAAAAGCAGGGTTGCAAAAAAGCAGCGCGCAAAAGCGCGCGCTTGGAAGTACCCTGGGTGCAACAGGTCCTTCCTTCTCCTCATCTGACTATTTCAACTTGGCGTCTGCGACGGAGGATGCAGCGTCCTCAACAACACTGCCCCCTACCTCCCCCCACCCACCCCACCCCACCCTCTCCTCCATCCTCCCCCCTCCCCCCACACCCCTCTCGCCTCTACCTTCCTCCTTCCTCCTCCTACTCCCTCCCTCCCTCGTCTTTGGCCCCCAATCTGCACGACTAGCCTAGGGGCTTCATCCAAGGGCAATATTCCCACCAGGGTTGTTCAGGATGCTGCATCCTCCGGCGTAGACGCAACGTAGAAGGGTCCTGAACAATCCTGGCCCCTACCCCCCCCCCCCCCCCCCCCCCCCCCCACACCACACACACACACACACACCACACACACACACCCCACCCCACCACCCTCCTCCATCCTCCCCCCCTACCCCCCCAAGCCCACCCTCCACACCCCTCTCATCTCTATCTTCCCCCTTCCTCCTCCTACCCCCCCTTCCTTCTCCCACCCCCTCCCTCCCTCGTCTTTGGCACCCTTCTCTGCACGACTAGCCTGGGGGCTGCATCCAAGATCAACCTTCCCACCCAAATTTGCATTGCATGCATCCCTACTGACACCCATCAAGATTGTTCAGGACGCTGCATCCTCCGTCACAGAGGCAACGTCAAAGGGTCCGTTGACCAGAAGGAAGGGTCTATTGGGTCGCAGGACGCAAGCTGTACAATTGGTTGCGTCTTAGGCAGCAGAGCTGGGGGTCCTCCTGAACTACCCTGATTCCCACCCAATTTGCATTGCATGCCTCCCTACTGACACCCCACCAAGGTTGTTCAGGACGCTGCGTCCTCCGTCACAGACGCAACGTCTAAGGGTCCCGTTGACCAGAAGGAAGGGTCTATTGGGTCGCAGGACGCAGGCTATACAATTGGTTGTGTCTCAGGCAGCAGAGCTGGGGGTCCTCCTGAACTACCCTGATTCCCACCCAATTTGGCAGTGCATGCCTCCCTACTGACACCCCACCAAGGGTTGTTCAGGACGCTGCGTCCTCCGTCACAGACGCAACGTCTAAGGGTCCGTTGACCAGAAGGAAGGGTCTATTGGGTCGCAGGACGCAAGGCTATACAATTGGTTGTGTCTCAGGCAGCAGAGCTGGGGGTCCTCCTGAACTACCCTGATTCCACCCAATGTGCTTGCATGCCTCCTACTGACACCCCACCAAGGTTGTTCAGGACCGCTGCGTCCTCCGTCACAGACGCAACGTCTAAGGGTCCGTTGACCAGAAGGAAGGGTCTATTGGGGTCGCAGGACGCAGGCTATACAATTGGTTGTGTCTCCAGGCAGCAGAGCTGAGGGTCCTCCTGAACTACCCTGATTCCCACCACAATGTGCATTGCATGCCTCCCTACTGACAACCCCCCACCAAGGTTGTTCAGGACGCTGCGTCCTCCGTCACAGACGCAACGTCTAAGGGTCCGTTGACCAGAAGAAGGGTCTATTGGGTCGCAGACGCAGGCTATACAATTGGTTTTTCTTAGGCAGCAGAGCTGGGGGGTCCTCCTGAGTACTACCCTGATTCCCACCCAATTTGCATTGCATGCCTCCTCTACTGACACCCCACCAGGTTGTTCAGGACGCTGCGATCCTCCGTCACAGACGCAACGTCCTAAGGGTCCGTTGACCAGAAGGAAGGGTCTATTGGGTCGCAGGACGCAGGCTATACAATTGGTTGTGTCTCAGGCAGCAGAGCTGGGGGTCCTCCTGAAGTACCCTGATTCCCACCCAATGTGCATTGCATGCCTCCCTACTGACACCCCACCAAGGTTGTTCAGGACGCTGCGTCCCTCCGTCACAGACGCAACGTCTAAGGGTCCGTTGACCAGAAGGAAGGGTCTATTGGGTCGCAGGACGCAGGCTATACAATTGGTTGTGTCTCAGGCAGCAGAGCTGGGGGTCCTCCTGAAGTACCCTGATTCCCACCCAATTTGCATTGCATGCCTCCCTACTGACACCCCACCAAGGTTGTTCAGGACGCTGCGTCCTCCGTCACAGACGCAACGTCTAAGGGTCCGTTGACCAGAAGGAAGGGTCTATTGGGTCGCAGGACGCAGGCTATACAATTGGTTGTGTCTCAGGCAGCAGAGCTGGGGGTCCTCCTGAACTACCCTGATTCCCACCCAATTTGCATTGCATGCCTCCCTACTGACACCCCACCAAGGTTGTTCAGGACGCTGCGTCCTCCGTCACAGACGCAACGTCTAAGGGTCCGTTGACCAGAAGGAAGGGTCTATTGGGTCGCAGGACGCAGGCTATACAATTGGTTGTGTCTCAGGCAGCAGAGCTGGGGGGTCCTCCTGAACTACCCTGATTCCCACCCAATGTGCATTGCATGCCTCCCTACTGACACCCCACCAAGGTTGTTCAGGACGCTGCGTCCTCCGTCACAGACGCAACGTCTAAGGGTCCGTTGACCAGAAGGAAGGGTCTATTGGGTCGCAGGACGCAGGCTATACAATTGGTTGTGTCTCAGGCAGCAGAGCTGGGGGTCCTCCTGAACTACCCTGATTCCCACCCAATGTGCATTGCATGCCTCCCTACTGACACCCCACCAAGGTTGTTCAGGACGCTGCGTCCTCCGTCACAGACGCAACGTCTAAGGGTCCGTTGACCAGAAGGAAGGGTCTATTGGGTCGCAGGACGCAGGCTATACAATTGGTTGTGTCTCAGGCAGCAGAGCTGGGGGTCCTCCTGAAGCTACCCTGATTCCCACCCAATGTGCATTGCATGCCTCCCTACTGACACCCCACCAAGGTTGTTCAGGACGCTGCGTCCCTCCGTCACAGACGCAACGTCTAAGGGTCCGTTGACCAGAAGGAAGGGTCTATTGGGTCGCAGGACGCAGGCTATACAATTGGGTTGTGTCTCAGGCAGCAGAGCTGGGGGTCCTCCTGAATTACCCTGATTCCACCCAATGTTGCATTGCATGCCTCCCTACTGACACCCCACCAAGGTTGTTCAGGACGCTGCGTCCTCCGTCACAGACGCAACGTCTAAGGGTCCGTTGACCAGAAGGAAGGGTCTATTGGGTCGCAGGACGCAGGCTATACAATTGGTTGTGTCTCAGGCAGCAGAGCTGGGGGTCCTCCTGAACTACCCTGATTCCCACCCAATTTGCATTGCATGCCTCCCTACTGACACCCCACCAAGGTTGTTCAGGACGCTGCGTCCTCCGTCACAGACGCAACGTCTAAGGGTCCGTTGACCAGAAGGAAGGGTCTATTGGGTCGCAGGACGCAGGCTATACAATTGGTTGTGTCTCAGGCAGCAGAGCTGGGGGTCCTCCTGAACTACCCTGATTCCCACCCAATTTGCATTGCATGCCTCCCTACTGACACCCCACCAAGGTTGTTCAGGACGCTGCGTCCTCCGTCACAGACGCAACGTCTAAGGGTCCGTTGACCAGAAGGAAGGGTCTATTGGGTCGCAGGACGCAGGCTATACAATTGGTTGTGTCTCAGGCAGCAGAGCTGGGGGTCCTCCTGAACTACCCTGATTCCCACCCAATTTGCATTGCATGCCTCCCTACTGACACCCCACCAAGGTTGTTCAGGACGCTGCGTCCTCCGTCACAGACGCAACGTCTAAGGGTCCGTTGACCAGAAGGAAGGGTCTATTGGGTCGCAGGACGCAGGCTATACAATTGGTTGTGTCTCAGGCAGCAGAGCTGGGGTCCTCCTGACTACCCTGATTCCCACCCAATTTGCATTGCAATGCCTCCCTACTGACACCCCACCAAGGTTGTTCAGGACGCTGCGTCCTCCGTCACAGACGCAACGTCTAAGGGGTCCGTTGACCAGAAGGAAGGGTCTAATTGGGTCGCAGGACGCAGGCTATACAATTGGTTGTGTCTCAGGCAGCAGAGCTGGGGGTCCTCCTGACTACCCTGATTCCCACCCAATTTGCATTGCATGCCTCCCTACTGACACCCCACCAAGGTTGTTCAGGACGCTGCGTCCTCCGTCACAGACGCAACGTCTAAGGGTCCGTTGACCAGAAGGAAGGGTCTATTGGGTCGCAGGACGCAGGCTATACAATTGGTTGTGTCTCAGGCAGCAGAGCTGGGGGTCCTCCTGAAGTACCCTGCATTCCCACCCAATTTGCATTGCATGCCTCCCCTACTGACACCCCCACCAAGGTTGTTCAGGACGCTGCGTCCTCCGTCACAGACGCAACGTCTAAGGGTCCGTTGACCAGAAGGAAGGGTTCTATTGGGTCGGCAGGACGCAGGCTATACAATTGGTTGTGTCTCAGGCAGCAGAGCTGGGGGTCCTCCTGAACTACCCTGATTCCCACCCAATGTGCATTGTATGCCTCCCTACTGACACCCCACCAAGGTTTGTTCAGGACGCTGCGTCCTCCGTCACAAGACGCAACGTCTAAGGGTCCGTTGACCAGAAGGAAGGGTCTATAGGGTCGCAGGACGCAGGCTATACATTGGTTGTGTCTCAGGCAGCAGAGCTGGGGGTCCTCCTGAAGTACCCTGATTCCCACCCAATTTGCATTGCATGCCTCCCTACTGACACCCCACCAAGGTTGTTCAGGACGCTGCGTCCTCCGTCACAGACGCAACGCTAAGGGTCCGTTGACCAGAAGGAAGGGTCTATTGGGTCACAGGACGCAGCTATACAATTGGTTGGTCTCAGGCAGCAAGCTGGGTCCCTCCTGAAGTACCCTGATTGCTCCACCGCAGATTGTGTGCATTGCAGTGCGTGGGTGGGGGCCGGTGTGTGGCTACTGACACCGCCAACCAAGGTTTTTCAGGACGCTGCGTCTCTCCTTCAGCGACGCAACGTCTACTTGGTTGTCGCGTTGTACCGAGAGAGTGAAGGGTCCTAATTGGGTGTCGCAGACGCAGTGTGCTGGGGTGGGGGGGGGGTGGGGGCCCCCCCCCCCCCCCCCCCCCCCCACCCCCCCCCCCCCCCCCCCCACCCCCCCCCCCCCCCCTTTTTTTTTTTCCCACCACCCACCACTCCCCCCCCCCACCCACCACCCCCCCCTCCACCCCCCACAACAACCCCACCCCCCCCACCCCACCCCGCCTTTTTTTTTTTTTTCTTTTTTTTTTTTTTTTTTTTTTGCACACCCCCCTTTTTGGCCACCCCCCCCCACAGCCCAAAGCAACACCAACCCCCCCCCCCCCCCCCCCCCCCCCCCCCCCCCCCCCCCCCCCCCCCCCCCCCACACAAAAAAAAAAAAAAAATTGTTTTTTTTTTTGTTTTTTTTTTTTGGTTTTTGTTTGTTTTTTTTTTTTTTTTCTTCATTTTTTGGTTTGGTTGTGATTTTATTTGTTTTATTTTGTTTGTTTTTGTTTATTACTTTTTTTTTTTTTTGTTTTTGCTTTTTTTTTTTTGTTTTGTTGGTTTTTTTTGTTTTCTTTTGTGATTGGCTTTTTTGTTCTTTTTTCTTGTGGTTCGTTTTTTTTTTGTGTTTTCTTGTTATTTTTTTTGTTTTTTTTGTTGTTTTTTTTGTTGTTTTTTTTTTTTTTGTTTTGTTTTTTGGTGGTTATTGTTGTTGTTGTTTTTTTCTTTTTTTTTTTTTTATTTTTTTTTTGTTTATTTTGTTCCTTGATGTTTTGTTTTTGGGTTTTTCTTTTTTTTTTTTTGTCTTGTTTTATGTTTTTTTCTTTCTTCTTTGTTTTTTTTTTTTTTTTTTTTTGTTTTCTTTTCTTTTTTCTTTGTCTTTTGCTTTTTACGGTTTTTTTTTTTGGTTTTTTTTTTGTTTTTTTTTTCGTGTTGATCTGTATTTTTTTTTGTTTTTTTCTTTTTTTTGTTTTATTCGTTTGTTTGTTTTCTTTTGTTTTTTTTTTTGTTTTTTTTTTTCTGTTTTTGTTTTTTCGTTTTGTTTTGTGATTAATTTTTTTTTTTTTTTTTTTTTTTTTCTTTTTTTTTTTTTTTTTTGTTTTTTGTTTTTTTTTTTTTTTTTTAGTTTTTTGTGGTGGTGTGGTTGGTTGATTGGTGTTTTTTGTTGGTGTGTTTGTTTTATTGTTTTTTTTGTGTTTTGTATGTTTTTTTTGTTTTGGTTCTTATTTTTTTGTTTTTTTTTTTTTTTTTTTGGTTTTTTTTTTTTTTTTTTTGTTTTTTGTTTATAGTCTTCAGGCAGCAGAGCTGGGGGTCCTCCTGAAGTACCCCTGATTCCCACCCAATGTGCATTGCATGCCTCCCTACTGACACCCCACCAAGGTTGTTCAGGACGCTGCGTCCTCCGTCACAGACGCAACGTCTAAGGGTCCGTTGACCAGAAGGAAGGGTCTATTGGGTCGCAGGACGCAGGCTATGCAATTGGTTGTGTCTCAGGCAGCAGAGCTGGGGTCCTCCTGAACTACCCTGATTCCCACCCAATTTGCATTGCATGCCTCCCTACTGACACCCCACCAAGGTTGTTCAGGACGCTGCGTCCTCCGTCACAGACGCAACGTCTAAGGGTCCGTTGACCAGAAGGAAGGGTCTATTGGGTCACAGGACGCAGGCTATACAATTGGTTGTGTCTCAGGCAGCAGAGCTGGGGGTCCTCCTGAACTACCCTGATTCCCACCCAATTTGCATTGCATGCCTCCCTACTGACACCCCACCAAGGTTGTTCAGGACGCTGCGTCCTCCGTCACAGACGCAACGTCTAAGGGTCCGTTGACCAGAAGGAAGGGTCTATTGGGTCGCAGGACGCAGGCTATACAATTGGTTGTGTCTCAGGCAGCAGAGCTGGGGTCCTCCTGAACTACCCTGATTCCCACCCAACTTAGCATTGCATGCCTCCCTACTGACACCCCACCAAGGTTGTTCAGGACGCTGCGTCCTCCGTCACAGACGCAACGTCTAAGGGTCCGTTGACCAGAAGGAAGGGTCTATTGGGTCGCAGGACGCAGGCTATACAATTGGTTGTGTCTCAGGCAGCAGAGCTGGGGGTCCTCCTGAACTACCCTGATTCCCACCCAATTTGCATTGCATGCCTCCCTACTGACACCCCACCAAGGTTGTTCAGGACGCTGCGTCCTCCGTCACAGACGCAACGTCTAAGGGTCCGTTGACCAGAAGGAAGGGTCTATTGGGTCGCAGGACGCAGGCTATACAATTGGTTGTGTCTCAGGCAGCAGAGCTGGGGGTCCTCCTGAACTACCCTGATTCCCACCCAATTTGCATTGCATGCCTCCCTACTGACACCCCACCAAGGTTGTTCAGGACGCTGCGTCCTCCGTCACAGACGCAACGTCTAAGGGTCCGTTGACCAGAAGGAAGGGTCTATTGGGTCGCAGGACGCAGGCTATACAATTGGTTGTGTCTCAGGCAGCAGAGCTGGGGTCCTCCTGAACTACCCTGATTCCCACCCAATTTGCATTGCATGCCTCCCTACTGACACCCCCACCAAGGTTGTTCAGGACGCTGCGTCCTCCGTCACAGACGCAACGTCTAAGGGTCCGTTGACCAGAAGGAAGGGTCTATTGGGTCGCAGGACGCAGGCTATACAATTGGTTGTGTCTCAGGCAGCAGAGCTGGGGGTCCTCCTGAACTACCCTGATTCCCACCCAATTTGCATTGCATGCCTCCCTACTGACACCCCACCAAGGTTGTTCAGGACGCTGCGTCCTCCGTCACAGACGCAACGTCTAAGGGTCCGTTGACCAGAAGGAAGGGTCTATTGGGTCGCAGGACGCAGGCTATACAATTGGTTGTGTCTCAGGCAGCAGAGCTGGGGTCCTCCTGAACTACCCTGATTCCCACCCAATTTGCATTGCATGCCTCCCTACTGACACCCCACCAAGGTTGTTCAGGACGCTGCGTCCTCCGTCACAGACGCAACGTCTAAGGGTCCGTTGACCAGAAGGAAGGGTCTATTGGGTCGCAGGACGCAGGCTATACAATTGGTTGTGTCTCAGGCAGCAGAGCTGGGGTCCTCCTGAAGTACCCTGATTCCCACCCAATTTGCATTGCATGCCTCCCTACTGACACCCCACCAAGGTTGTTCAGGACGCTGCGTCCTCCGTCACAGACGCAACGTCTAAGGGTCCGTTGACCAGAAGGCAGGGTCTATAGGGTCGCAGGACGCAGGCTATACAATTGGTTGTGTCTCAGGCAGCAGAGCTGGGGGTCCTCCTGAAGTACCCTGATTCCCACCCAATTTGCATTGCATGCCTCCCTACTGACACCCCACCAAGGTTGTTCAGGACGCTGCGTCCTCCGTCACAGACGCAACGTCTAAGGGTCCGTTGACCAGAAGGAAGGGTCTATTGGGTCGCAGGACGCAAGCTAAACTATTGGTTGTGTCTCAGGCAGCAGAGCTGGGGGTCCTCTTGGAGAACCCTGCTTCCCACCCAATTTGCATTGCATGCCTCCCTACTGACACCCATCCAAGGTTGTTCAGGACGCTGCATCCTCCGACACAGACGCAATGTCTAAGGGTCCATAGCGTCGCAGGGCGCAACATGGGGAGGGCCCGGTAACCAGAAGGAAGGATCCGTTGTGTCGCAGGATGCAGGCTATACAATAAATTGCGTCTCAGGAAGCAGAGCTGGGGGTCCTCCTGAAGTACCCAACACCCCATCCCTCCATCCAGAAAACCGGCCAGCCCTCCAATACCTATAAATCAATCCATCTCCCTCGCACACTGAACTGCAAACGCACGCAGGGTGAATCATGCACAGCACTTGTTGGCAGAAACCATTCCACAGACATTCAGCGAGGACATGGATTCACTCCATCATTCCATCTCCCTCACACACTGAACTACCAATGCCAACGCAGCGTAAATCATGCGCAGCACTTGTTGGCAGAAGCCATTCCCCATAAGTTCAGCGAGGACATGGATTTCCTCCATCACTCCATCTCCCTCACACACTGAACTACCAACGCAGGGTGGATCATGCACAGCACTTGTTGGCAGAAGCCATCCCCCCCAACGCTGCCTCCACACATGGATCCCACCCAACAATGCCTCCCGCACACACTGAACTGCCAAAGCCAACGCAGGGTGGATCATGCACAGCACTTGTTGGCAGAAGCCATCCCACCCAACGCTGCCTCCACACATGGATCCCACCCAACAATGCCTCCCGCACACACTGAACTGCCAAAGCCAACGCAGGGTGGATCATGAGCAGCACTTGTTGGCAGAAGCCATCCCACCCAACGCTGCCTCCACACATGGATCCCACCCAACAATGCCTCCCGCACACACTGAACTGCCAAAGCCAACGCAGGGTGGATCATGCGCAGCACTTGTTGGCAGAAGCCATACCACAGAAGTTCAGCGAGGACATGGATTCAATCCATCATTCCATCTCCCTCACACACTGAACTGCCCATGCAGGGTGAATCATGCACAGCACTTGCTGCCAGAAGCCATACCACAGAAGTTCAGCGAGGACATGGATTCACTCCATCATTCCATCTCCATCACACACTGAACTACCAACGCAGGGTGGATCATGCGCAGCACTTGTTGGCAGAAGCCATTCCCCATAGGTTCAGCGAGGACATGGATTCACTCAAGCGGTTTTGGATCTCTTCGGTCACAACTGCCAGGCGACCCTACGTTGAAGCTGTGATGGATACGCGGGAGAAGAGTACCTTGCTCAAGCAGGCATGGTTTTGTGACCTCTTCGACGATGAAAGGGGTGGTACCACTAGCACCTCTGCACTACCACTTGCCGCACCCTATCTCAAGACCCCAGGGGTGCAGCTGCATGTGCCGGCGAAACAGCCATTGTTCGGCACGCCAAGTGTAAACAACTTGAAATCGCATATGGTAGGTGGACTATACAAAGAGAAATGTCTATAAATGGGGTGGTACCACTAGCACCTCTGCACTACCACTTGCCGCACCCTCTCTCAAGACACCAGCAGGGGTGCAGATGCATGTGCCGGCAAGACAGCCATTGTTCGGCACGCCAGGTGTGAAAAACTTGAAGTCGCATACGGTAGGTGGACTATACATAGGAACATGTCTATATATGGGGTGGTACAACTAGCAACTCTGCACTACCACTTGCCGCACCCTCTCTCAAGACACCATGGATGCACATGCATGTGCCGGCAAGACAGCCATAGCATAGAACTTGTCTAATACCCCCCCACCCCCCCCACCCCTCCCTGCTTGTAGGCGGTGTTGAGACGTACCTTCCCCCACCCCACCCCCACCCCCTTACTGTATTATAATGTTTACACTTTACATACCGTACGCGCCTTAAGTATTGGCAAACGGTTTGGCAAACGACCCTTTGCCAAACCGGATTAGGGATCCAGCTTGAGACCACTCCAGGTGGTTGGCCTTTGCCAAGTTACGGTTATCATGGTACTCTGTCTACTAAGCCCTAGCAAGTCAAATGTTTCTGATTTGAATTGCTACATGGTTTTATTTTCAGCAAGCTTGGGCAGACTACTTTGTAAACATGTACTTGACCTTGAACTTGGTTACATGGCCCCAGCCGGCAATTTGGATGGCTGGAGCCATGTACCGGTCTGGCTACTAAGCCTTAGCAAGTTTAATGCTCCTGATTTGAATTGTTACATGGTTTTACAGCAAGCTTGGGCAAACTACTTGGTGAACATGTAACAAGGTAATGTAACAATAACAGAAGACCCTTTGCCAACTGGATTTCAAGTCTGAGCTTGAGATAGTCAAAGCCATAGACACATTTGCCAATTTGGTTTTGCCATGCTTTTCCCCACTTTAAAGGGGAAATGACATTTGCCAATACTTAATCTTACCAATACTTAAGGCACGTACGGTATTGATAATATAATATATAATAAAATATATATCAATATTTATTTAAGTATATAACATATTTAAATATTCAATTAAGTGTAATAATCATATTAATTGAAGTATAAGTGTAATAATACTAATTAGTCTATCCCTGTACTGTAGTAGTGCTAAGTCATAACCCCCCCCCCCCCCCCCCCCCTGCTTGTAGGCGGCGCTGAGAAAGCTGAAGGACACGCTAATGTGGGACATCCGGCATCCTGACTCGATTCACTGGTTCTCGTCTAATACCCCCCCCCCCCCCCCCAAACCAAACCAAACCAAACCACCCACCCACACCACCACCTTACCCCACCCTACACCACCACCTTTCCCCACACTACACCACCGCTGCCTGTAGGCGGCGCTGAGGAAGCTGAAGATACCCTGATGCGGGACATCAGCTATGACGGCCAGATGGAGCCGAAAGAGACCATCCCAGATGCTGAACCCTGGGAAGTTCAGGGACAACATCGTGGCAGCACCCCCCCCACTTACTTGTAGGCGGTGCTGAGTCATACCCCCCCCCCCCCCCCCCCCCCCCCCCCTGCTTGTAGGCCGCGCTGAGGAAGCTGAAGGACACCCTGATGCGGGACATCTGCTATGACGGCCAGATGGAGCCGAAAGAGACCATCATGCTGAACCCTGGGAAGTTCAGGGACTACATCGTGGCAGCCCCCACCACCACCACCACTTACTTGTAGGCAGTGCTGAGTCATACCCCCCCCCCCCCCCCTGCTTGTAGGCCGCGCTGAGGAAGCTGAAGGACACCCTGATGCGGGGACTACATTGTGGCAGCAACCCAGCGCCTGGGCAGCGGAAACGAGGAGCCTTCGAGAGAATTCTTCAAGTTGCTGCTGAACAGCCTTGTAAGTATATTATTGTTCGTTAGTTATTTTTTCCATAGTTGTTCTTTTTTAGCAGTTTTTAAGCTTTTTTAGCTTTTTTAGCAGCGCACAGCTAAATTATTGTTCGTTAGTTTTTTAGCTTTTTTAGCAGTTTTTTAAAGGCTGTTGCGCTTTTCTGGCAGCGCACAGTTTTTTCAAGGCAGTTTTGACGCCACGAACAAATGGCAGTTGCGCTAAAGACTGACAGCGTTTTAGTGCTTTCTGTGGCTTTTTACAACTTTTTATAGCTTTTCAGGGCCATTGAGGGCACACACAAAAAAACTTGTTTTCTTTTTCTTTTTTTATGCCGATATTTCACTAAACACGGGGTCAAAACTAGCGATCGCTATATATAGCGGAAGTACAAATCCCTGCTAAAGAGGCTGACCTACTTTACCAAATGTAGTACCCCGGTTATGAAAGGATTTTCACCCCAGAAGGAGGAACTTGTCATTTTTTTGCGGAGCCCCCTCTTCAAGGGAGCGGGAGCCCCTATGTTTACCCATTTGTCCGTCTGACCGGAAAAAAACTTGAAGCCTGACACGTCAGCCATCGGTCGCGTAACTAACTCGCTTCGGTCAGCTCCATCGTTGCCACCTTTCGTTCCGTTGCCAACACACTCCGCCAATTTTCCGCGTCGCTTGCGACGCTGCATAGGACTTGTGCACAAGGGTTTTTGTGGGTGTGGCCTAGGAGGCCAGGGTGGTGGGGGTTCGGAGGAAATGTAGTGATGATAACGCCTGGTGTGGTGTGGTATTAAGTGAACCTCGTCTTGCGGTGGTAGGGAACGGGCTGCTACTTTACCTGGACAAAGCTACCATGGCGGTTGACAGCGGCCGCGAGCACTAAAGCGCACCTGTAGGGATTCAAACCAGGCACCTTAATCGTTCTAGGAGCTGACCAGGGTACTACGTTTTGTCAAATTGGTCTTTGTAGTGCAAAAAGCACAAAGACTGCGCGCTGCGCCCATAGGGGGTTAAACAAACTGCTCGAAACGCGCAGTGGGGCTCAAAAAGTGTGCGCAAAATTGCGCTGCCGCGCGCGCTTTATAGTACCCTGGAGCTAACCAAATGTAGCACCCCGGTTGTGAAAGTATTTTCACCCCAGGAGGAGGAACCAAGGGTTTTTTCCGTAATATATCACGATCGTTATATTATACCCCGCTTGGCCAAAATTATCGTAATATGAGACCTACACTAACAAAAGTGAAATTGACTAGAATCGACAAAAACATGACTAAAATCGACTAAAATCGTTATAAGGATGCTGTCCTGGGAGGAGGCAAGCACAAAATCATAATGAGATTTGCTCTTTCAGATTTGAAAATATATTGGGTTGGGCCAGGTTGGGCCGACGTATAAAACGTATACTCATACGTTTTTAAGCTCATACGTATATATACGCCGTTTATTTTTTCTCGAAACGTATAAGTATAAACGTATAAAAACGTATAAGTTGTACTTCGAAAAGTTCCCGGCACTTCACTTTCTTGGTTTTCATTCAATTTATCATTTATATAGCTCATCGGAAAGCTGATGACCTCCTCTATAACAACATTCAATAGAATTAAGCTTTCACATTTACCATTTTGTTTAAATGTGGCCGACAGTTTGAGTTAGATAGCCAGGATGGCACACATATCAGAGCGCCACCTAGCCTTCCATTCTGTGCTCCTATGTGGGCTTGAAGGATTGATGGTGCGAGCCCAGTGCAATGTGAAGATGGACAGTATTGCAATATAGTAATATACTTATATTATTATAACCTGTAGCTGACTCACAGAGCTGCCTAGAAGCTGCTGCATACTTGGTCTGAAACCTGTAGCTGACTCACAGAGCTGCCTAGAAGCTGCAGCATACTTGGCCTGAAACCAGTAGCTGACTTAGGGAGCTGCGTATAAATAATGATGTGAACATGGACAATATTAATATATTATTGGAATTGAATGGATCCCTTAGATTGGCACCGCGCATCTTGGTCGACGCGCTTTCTGGTTGGGATTTCTTTTTCTGAGATCTGGAAAACCTAAAATTGCCAGAATTGTTTTTTTAGAGTTGATATGTGGAGCCAATGAAATTAGCAATGCGGCAATACCTTTAAACCCATGTAAAAGTTTTTCCCCAAGAAGTGCAATAATTACTCATACGTTTTATACGTTTATATGCATACGTTTATACGTTCATACGTTTATACGGCATATAAAAATGAAAATATACGTTTGCTTCCCAACCCTAAAAATATATCACTGAGAGGAACTTGTCATTTTTCACAACACTTCCAGGAAGCTTAAATCCTTCTACAACCAGGGGTGAAATACCTTTCACAATTAAAAAACTATAGTAATCGTGACGCATGCATGGATGCTGGCAAGAGGAATATCACACACTACTCACTCCTAAGCGTTTCCAGTGCACCTCCCACTCACTCTCCACCCCACCACCCACCTTCCACCCCACAACCCCACCACACATCCTCCACCCCACCACCCACCTTACACCCCAAAACCCCACCACCCATCCTCCACCCCAACATCCACTACCATCCCCACCATCCCCACCCTCCACCCCACCACCCACCTTCCACCCCACAACCCCACCACACAATCCTCCACCCCACCACCCACCCTTACACCCCAAAACCCCACCCCACACATCCTCCCCCCAACATCCACTTATACCATCCCCACCATCCCCACCCTCCACCCCACCACCCACCTTACACCCCACAACCCCACCACACATCCTCCACCCACCACCCACCTTACACCCCAAAACCCACCACCCATCCTCCACCCCAACATGCCACTACCATCCCACCATCCCCACCACTCCACCCCACCATCCTCCACCCCACAACCCACACACATCCTCCACCCCACAACCCCACCACACATCCTCCACCCCACAACCCTACCATGCACCTCCCACTCACTCTTGTTCTTCGCTCCTCCCAGCCCTTTATCTTCCGATCAATAGTAGCGTCTGCAAGCCAAGCAACCAAGCTGCCTCCACTGCCACATTGAGGACCACCACAATCCTCCTCTCCTGCTCCACCCACCGACCTAACACCTCCCTCCTGACGACCCAACCGACCTATCTCACGCACCCCCCGAACCTTGCACCCACACCCCGGCCTCGCACCGACCTCCCACACCCCTACCCACTACCCACCTACCCTCTCACCCCACCCACCTAACACCCACTACCACCCAACTAACCCACCACCCCTAACCACTACCCACCTTACCCTCTCCACACCCACCCTAACCCACTACTCACACTACCCACACCCATTACCCACTACACTCCCTTCACCCACCCACACCCTAAAACCCCACTTACTCACCCAACCTACCCACACCCTACCAACTTACCCACCTACCCTCTCACCCACCCACCCTAAACCCACTACTCACCCACCTACCCACAACCCTACCCACTACCCCACCTACCCTCTCACCCACCCACCCTAAACCCCCTACTCACCCACCCACCCACCCGCATGCACCCACCCTTCTAGGTTGCATCCTTGAAGCACAAAAGGACGATGTGGAAGAGGACACATGAGCTCGAGAAGATCAACAAGGGGGGACGGCCCCCAGCAGCTGACACACTCAGTTGGGCTATAGTGAAGAAGCTGGCTGCAGAAGAGGAGAGCGCCTTCCGTGCTAGCAAGACATAATTTATCAATATATTGTGATTATAGATGATGGTAAATTGGTAACATCAGTGTTCATCTCTTTGCTCCACTACTGTCGTTTTGGGGGATTGGAAGGGACGAGAAGCGATAAGCTCTTTATAGAAGTGGCACCAATCACGACGTGGGTGATTGATGATGGAGGTCTGAACAGGACATCAGGGTACTGGTTGACAGTGCGCGTGCCCTAGCTGGCAGCGGCACTACAGAGGGCACGTCAGGACTCAGGGTCAGGAACCTGTGTGCTCTAAGTCACTCTAGGGACGGCATGAAAGCCGGACAATAACAACTACAACTACTTAACATGCTTGCGCCCACTTGTCATCAATATTGATCACCATTAATGGGAATTCTTAAGTTGGTCTACCTTACTTCATTAAGGGCGCCTGGAGGCGCGTCCCGAATGAAATGATTCGAATCCTTAATTCAATGTATTTTAATTAATTGAATTGTATTTAATGTTGTGTTATTTTTATTCGATTTATTCCTTTCCATTTAATTTAATTAACGTGATTTGAATGCATGTAATTGCTTTAAATTGCATCGATTCGAATAGGATTAAATTTGAAGGGCGTCTGGAGGCTTTTAAGTTGGTCTACCTTACTTCATTTTTTGAAGGTTTTCTAATTGGCTGGCTCGTTCATGGATAATATGTGTCCAACAGTGTATTCAGTGTAAATTCCCAATCTCTTACTTCCCAATCGTTTCCCAATCTTTCTTACGAAGGTTATAACCAGGGTAATTCAAAGCGCGCGCTTTTGCGCTTTTAAGCGCTGACTTTTCGACCCCCTCTGCGCTTTAAGCGCAATTTTTGCACCCCCTTGTGGGCGCTGCAAGCAATTTTGCGCTTTTTGCACTACAAAGCGCAGTTTTTTGTTTTCAAGTGCGCTAAAGCGCTGGCCAATGTGGCCATTTGAAGTACCCTGGTTATAACGACTGTTGAATCGAGGGCAGGCAACAGTCGGGGACATGACCCACAGGGGGGTGCAGACTGCAGGTACAGACTGCACGAAGTGGTGCCAATGGACTGCCCTTGCCAAGGCCTAATCGTGGGTGGTCTCAGAATTTCATTTGGACACCTTCCTTAGCAAACAACCAAATGAGGGATGCCCCCCCACCAGGGTAATTCAAAGCGCGCGCTTTTGAGCGCTGACTTTTTGACCCCCTTTGCGCTTTAAGCGCAGTTTTTTGCAACCCCCTGTGGACGCAGCAAGCAATTTTTGCGCTTTTTGCACTACAAAGCGCAGTTTTTTGTTTTCAAGTGAGCTACAGCGCTGGCCAATTTGAAGTACCCTGCCCCCCACCCCCCTACCCTACCCCCACCCCCACCCACATACAATAAAGAGGTGCTCAGAAAAATCAGAAAATGCTACAAACGCAAATATGATAGTCAGATACACCCTATACTAACCGGTTTTCTAGGGATATGACAGCTATGCGAGGTAGCAAAACTGAAAAAGCTTCATTGGTGAGACCGAGTTAGTAAGAATAGCCCAGATGCTACATAGCGACGTAGCAACTAAATTTGAAAGCAGTAGCTCCCACACAATATTTTTGGTGGACACAATTTCTGAAGTTGTTGCAATTGTGGTATAGCGGTAACCCAATGCCCAAAGTGGTTCCGATCGCGGCAAAATATAATAAGTTGCACCTTCAGTAAACACGCATGCTAACATCATGCAAACAAGAGGAAGCGAGGTGTAATTGCAGGCATCCGGAATTGGAAGACAGTGACCATCCCAGAGTTGGCTAAAAACATGTAACAAGAAGAAAGATTAGAAAGATTACAAGGGGCTCATGTCCTAGCAGTGAAACAACACCGCCCTAAAGTCGGACTCGAGAAACCACCTGCCGTCTTCCAGCAGCGGGGCTCGAACTCCGGTCGCCGAAGCCTTAACGACCGGGGGACCTGTAACAATCCAGATATTGTTGGCTTCAAAAAAAAGCCTCTGTAGCGATTTACAATGGTCTAGTGGTAGACCAGATCACTAAAGAATGAAGAGACGGGGTTCGACTCCCCCTTCGGTCGCTCTTGGCGTTGCAGGTCGTCGTCACCCGCGATGGTAGCTTGTCCAGTTGAGGTAGGAGACCGCTCCCCACCTGCGTACGACAGGCTCCCTCAACACCACGCCCCACCAGGCGTTATCATTACCAAAATATCATTATCAAAATACATTTTCCCGCCATGTATACGCAAGCACAAGGTCCCCGTCGGTAAAACGATTGGTTGAGGTTCAGTTCATCAATGCTTTTTCTTTGAAGCCCTTCCTATCACGGTTGGGGAAGTCCCTTTGGCTATTTAGACTATCCCTGGCCTGTAACATACATAACGTCGGCGCATCAATAAATGGCAAGATAAAAAGTTGGCAAAACTTTTTTTTACAAAACGGTGCCCCAAAATGTGTCGTTTACCAAGTCATTTGCTAATTAATCCTGCACATACAGTACAAGGACAGCTCATCCGATACAAGGATGATCATGCAAACAGAAGAAACGGTCATTTGGTGGACAAGAAGTATCTGGAGTTGTTGCACAATGGTTCCAATTGTGGTAAAATAAAATGCATTGCACCTTCAACAAACACAAGGGTGATCAGGCAAACAGGAGGGATGCTAGCTAGATATATCGGCAAAGTGGCTAAGTCTTTAAACTGTCTAATCCGCATAACCTGCTCCCAGGTTTCCGCAGGTATCACACACACACACACACACACGGGGGGGGGGGGGGGGGGGGGGGGGGGGGGGGGGGGGGAATTGGTGTAACTGGATGTTACATCATACATCTGGAGCTGGGGGCGGCACCATGAGTCCATCAAAAGGACAAGCAAGTCATGCGTCTCCCACAAGTTGTCTGAGTCTACTATCCACAAGGGCTGTGCTGGGGGGCCATGTGTCGCCCACAAGGGAAATGCTGGGGGGCATGAGGTACTACAAGTCGTGAACATGCTCAAAGCACCATCATGGGACACGCAGGTTATGCCACCATTCTCACCAACATGAACATCCTTGGCTTGGCTTGGCTTATCAGCATGAACATTGTCCACCATTCTCACCAACATGAACATCCTTGGCTTGGCTTGGCTTATCAACATGAACATTGTCCACCATTCTCACCAACATGAACATTCTATCTCAGTACAGTAGCACAAACTCAGGCCCCCCGCCGGTAGAACAATTGTTTGGGGTTCATTTCATCAATGCTTTTTCTTGTTAAGCTAATCCTATCACGATTGGGCAAGTCCCTTAAGCCTATTTGAGTATTTGGCCTACCCCTGAAATTTAAGCTAATCCTATCACGATTGGGCAAGTCCTTTAAGCCTATTTGGCCTACCCCTGAACTGTAACATGCATACAAACAGTAAACTTGCTCTTCCTTTCTTTCTGTATCATCAGTGGGCGACCAATTCCACCAACGTGAACTTCAGCATTTTTTCTTTTCAGCTACGAGCAGCTAGCTTCTATGCAGCTCTTCTGACTGCCTATTCAGCCTTACCTGAGGCAACCTACTGCACCTTGAAGCTGACACACTCAACTGTCCTGAAGTACTGAAAACGTGCGGCAGAGCCACTTGACTCAGAGAGCTACCTAGAAGCTGCTGAGAAAAGCCGAAAAGAAAAACCCTGGTGAAGTTCTTACCAGGGTACTTCCATTGACCAAATTGGCCAGCGCTTTAGCAAACTTGAAAACAGAAAAACTGCGCTTTGTAGAGCAAAAAGCGCAAAATTTGCTTGCTGCGCCCACAGGGGGTTGCAAAAAACTGCGCAAAACGCGCAGTGAGGCTCAAAAAGGCGGCGCGCCAGCGCGCGCTAGGAAGTACCCTGGCTCCTACTTCAGGAAGACTTTCTCCGCCTTTCTGTTTGTATCCTTGGTGGGCGCAATTTTGTGTGGTACTATAGTCTTCCTTTTCAGCCACGAGCAGCAGCTTCTAGGCAGATACCTGAGCCAGGCACTGGGCAGAGCCCCAAGATTTCAGATGTGCTGGAAAGCTAATTATGTCAGCTTCCAGATGCACTACGTTGCTTTAGGTTTGGCTGCGTAGCAAGCCAGGGGAGCAACCCAGAAGCTGCTGCCCGTAGCCGAAAAGAAAAGCTAGGTGGTACCAGGGTTGTTTAGGGGGGCTTCAAGATCTGCATATTGAGTCAGACCCAGTTCCAAGATCTGCATCTGAGATGCAACAGACCCTCAAAAACCTGTGTCTGGGACGCAGCGGACCCTCCCAAATTTGCGGGTTAGATGCAAGACGCAGCCTTCCAAAGTCGTTTGAGCCAGATCCAGTTCCAAGATCTGCATCTGAGACGTAAGAGACCCTCTAAAACCTGATCCTGGAACGCAACGGACACTCAAAGATGTGCGTCGTAGATGCAAGACGCATCGTTTTGAAGTCGTTTGAGTCGGATCCAGTTCCAATATCTGCATCTGAGACGCAGCAGACCCTCTAAAACATGTGTCTGGGACGCAACATACCCTCTAAAATCTACGTCTTAGATGCAAGACGCAGCGTTTCGAACAACCCAGGACGGTACCTTGAGTCCCTCAAAGGGACCAACAGGTCATGCGTTTCCCACAAGGGCAATGCTGGAGGACATGCAGCAACACAGATGGGGACGGTCCCATGCATAAGTCCTTCAAAGAGGCAGACAGGTCATGTGTCTACCACAAGGGCAATGCTGGGGGGCATGAGGTACTGCTGATTGTGAACATGCTCAAAGCACCCTCATGTGGAGACATTACCATGAGTCTTTCAAAGGGTCATAAAGGTCATGTGTCTACCACAAGGGCAACGCTGGGGGACATGGAGCTACGCAGTTGGGGATGGTCCCATGCAGGAGTCCTTTACAGGGACAGGCAGGTCATGCGTCTCCCACAAGTTGCCTAAGTCTAATATCCACAAGGGAAGTGATGGGGGCCCATGTGTCTCCCACAAGGGTACAGCTGGGGGGCACGGAGGTACTGCTGGTTGTGGCCATGCTGGAAGCACCCTCATGTGAAGACGGCACCATGGGTCCTTCGAAGGGTCTTGCGTTTCCCACAAGGGCAATGCTGGGGGACATGGAGCTACACAGTTGGGAACGGTCCCATGCAATCGTGTGCATACGTCCTTCTAAGAGATCGACAGGTCATGTGTCTCCCACAAGGGCAATGCTGGGGGGCATGAAGGTACTGCTGGTTGTGGCCATGCTGGAAGCAGCCTCGTGTGGAGGCCACGTCCATGACTTTACCACAATTTTCTGATTGATTGCGCCTACACAGGGAAGGGGGGAAGGGATTTTTTGGAAGTCTTAAGAATACTGGTTGTCAGGGATCGGTCAGATTACCAGTTGTTAGGGATAGGTCGGAGGCATGATGAGATGGAATTATGGATAATGGGGGTATATGCCATGCTGGGTTTTGTGGGGATATGTGTTGATGATTCATGTGGGGAGGGGCGTTTGTTGACCATGGGGGTATAGGCCATGCTAAGCCGTTATTCAAATAATTCTGAGCACCTTACTTTGGGGGGGGGGGGGGGGGGGGGGGGGCAGCCTTCCTCAAGTGTTTTGCTACCTTTTTACTCAGACCTCCAAATGACATTTTGAGACCACCATTGAGATTGTGTTGACAAGGGCAGTTCATTGGCATCACTAAAGACCCCGGGGGGGGGGGTGGGGGGGGGGGGGGGGGGGGGCATGGGTGATGTGGATGGGTATAGATGGGTGGGTATCAGTGGATGGATGAGTATTTATACAGGCACACAATCCCTTATTTAAAATTCTGAGGGTGCCATTGTGTGTTCCATAGTGTAAATATCCAGAATCCATATGTAATTTCAAGTTGTGCCTCTTATTTCTATTTGAGGAAAGGGGGGGGGGGGGGGGGGGAGTCCTCCTTAGGTTTTTTAAAGATGGCAGGTCCATTATTTGTGTGCCCGTGTCCACCCCCAGATGTTATTTTGCAATATGTCACCGGGTTTGAAACTAGGCTGCATACTTATTCTGGTACAGCAGCACAAGAGCTAAGTGAATATAAAAACAGAGCTGATCTTGTCAATCACGAGGTAAAGAGAGTGTTGTCAATGAAAAGTACACGTATTGCCATAACTCGTACCTGCATCAGTCAAGTGTGACAATGCGTAGAGTCACAGTCAGCTGACCATCCTCATCGAGGTATGTATCCATGCATGAGAGATCCCTCAAAGTGTCCAATCTGGTCAACTCCCAGGCATGGGACCCATCTAGGACATCGTCAACTTCCCCCAAACAAACTTCATCTTCTGTGCCATAGTCTTGTAGACACCAAGCTTTGACATGGGTCAAAGCTTGACTTCGTTTGGATAAGAACGCCGACGCTCCAAACTCAAAGCCAACGGACAACACTAGCTGCTTCTTGGAGCGGTCTGACACAACCCCCACGGACAATGTGGCAAAGAAATCATATCCGTTGAATGTCATTGTCTGGTCATCAAGCCTAATAATATGAAGATCCTCATGTGCCCCAGCATGTTGCACTGCTGACAGAAGCTTGGCCAGATCTTCTTTAGGGAACGAGAATACGAGGCCCGCTCCTAAGTGGCCAAGTCCAGGAAATTTACGTCTCTCCCTGAACCATGCCGCACTGCTGCCATGAGCAGATTGTAGCTTTCTTTGCATGGAGGCAGCTATGACTGGATTTTTGAGCTGATAACTCTTCCATGCTACTGCATCACCCAACACAGCAGGGTCCACTGGTAGCCATGGTGCAACAACAGCCAATTTAGAGAGGAACAATGTAGTCAAGTTTCCCAGACGGAGGATGCTCCAGAAAGCTTCCAGTTGCTCCTTGCTGATTCGGCCAGCCCAGTCCTCACCCATCCAGGCGCCCATGAGGGTAAGGACTTCATTCTCAGACACAACAGTCAACTTGTCAGAGTCTAGTAAAGCAAGCACTGTGAGAAAGTCCAGTTGCTTGAATTCCGCGATCGAACTTGCCGTCCAAAAAACCCTACATATTGCACCGTAGTGTTCAACTAGGTAGGCAAGGCACTTATTTTTGAGAGCCTTGATGGCCGTGTGCTCAACCAGTGCTGGGGCAGCCCTCTGCAAGGAGAAGACATAGTTCACAGCATCTACCGACATGCAGCCTGCTGAGCTCAGGGCTGAGATGGCCTGTGCACATTGATCAGTGCACACCTCAAATCTATCAGCCAAGCGGTACACCTGTACCAACAGCTTGACCTGGCTGACACCTGCCCCCTGCTCACTGGACAGGGTACTTCTCACTTCTTCACCCAGTGCGCCTGAGTACATGGAGCGAAGCAACACCTCAAATGCCAATAGCTCCTCATGCTCCATTGGCAGCTCCAATATTTCAGCTTGGAGGTCTTTTTGCTGACGGGCAGACGGTGATACCATCAGCGCAACCGCCCCAACGCACTCCACTGGTACAAGACGAATACTGATGCCTTCACCCATGGCCTGCAGGTCCCTGAGCTCCCCCGCTCTCAGCAACATGGCGTTTATGACGGGGGAGGTGGACGCCAAGATGGCTTTGTGGGCCCAGAACGTGCGCTCATCGTCCGTGCGCTGTTTTTTAGTGGGAGTGCCGGAAGTGCAGCTGCCATCTTGCGAGCTCCGTATGACAAGGCGTAGGTCCGCGTAGGTAGCTTGGTTGAACAACCTGTTAAACATATCGTTGAGGGAGCACAGTGCAGCAAGATTTGGCGCAGAGGGAATCAATAGCACGCATATGCAGTACTCCGGTGATTGTCGCCAGTTGTGTAGTTGGTACTATCTAGGCGCAAGTTTCAAATTGTCAAAATTTGTTTTCGGAGCTGGTACTGCTGGTACCTCTTGAGACATGGAGCTGGTTCAGACCCGGGCTCTCGATGTCGCCTAGTAGCTAGGCGAATGTTCCCTTGCCGCAACTTTGCTAAGCTTGATTGTTGCGTCAGGTCCGATCTTGAGTCTACTGCCATGGAGAAAAATCAGGTTGGCCCCAGGCCCGTTGTGATGTTGAGAACAAACGTGAGCTCTGTGGTACAAAGAGTAATACCAGAATACCAGAATCTGACTACCGTACCCCAAGTGAGAGGTGAGAACAAACTGATTCCTCATCATTTCAGTATTTGCTATGCAATGAAGATCATGACTTCATGAGCAACAACACTTGCTTTCCATGATCAAGTATCAATTGTTGTATGACGAGCTTGAACACTTAATCTGTTTCGATAGTGAGAAGAATACGCTGACTTTTGTTGTTACTGCTGTATGCATGTTACAGTCCAGGGGTAGGCCAAATAGGCCAAAGGGACTTGCCCAACCGTATAGGAAGGGCTTAAAAAGAACAAGCTCTGATGAACTGAGCCCCAAACAATTGTTTTACCGACGGGGGCCCTGAGTTCGTGCTACAGTGATAATTTAATTCTACAATATTAATTAATCATCATGTCAGCTGGGATGCTAATTTAATTGAGCGACTTCTAAAGAGAGCGAGCAAGCTAAAATTCTGAAGCCCTGATGCCACACAACCAAGATCAAGTTTCATGGCGGATAGGGAATGTGCGGGAGAGCATTACTTCCCTGAGCAAGTTCATCATTGTGCATTTCATAGACAGAAATTACCGACTCCAAATTCCAATGTATATACCGGTACCGGTATTCCTAAGACATATATTATTCCTAAGACAATACATATACCGGTATTTGACCAACTCCAGACCTCCAAAAGGATTCACTTATTAATATATTTAACAAAGTGTGCTGCAGGGACTCTGCAGGTGTGTTGCAACAGCTAAGGAGGGGGCAGGGGAAGATTTTGCATGTATGATGCATAATAAAGGTAATGATAACGCCTGGTGGGGCGTGGTGTTAAGGGAGCCCGTCGTACGCGGGTGGGGAGCGGTCTCCGACCTCAACTGGACAAGCTACCATCGCGGTTGGCGACGACCTGCAACGCCAAGAGCGACCGAAGGAGGAGTCGAAGGTATGATGCATATGTATGTAGGAATTATAGGATTCATGGCAAAATAGGGAATCCAAACCCATGCGATTGCATTTCAGTACTAGGAGAGTGGTGCAGCGGTAGTGTTAATATCACCAATCGCTAACAGACAGTGAGCAGCGTGAAGGATTCATATGGTGTCATCGAACCGACTTAGTCCAATTCGATTAAATTCATTTGAAGAGATGGAATCTAGCTGGTTTCCTAGATAAAGATATTTCGAAGCTATGCGAGCTAGCAAACAAAGATCCCAAGATTATATTTTTGGCTACGAGCAGCAGCTTCTAGGCAGCTCCCTGCGCCAGCAAACTAAGATCCCATAGCTTTTATTTTCAGATACGAGCAGCAGCTTCTAGGCTGATCCCTGCGCCAGCTTTTGAGCTAAGCCCCAAGGTGTCAAGAGAGCTGATTCTACCAGCTTCCCGATGCACTATGTTGCTTAAGGTTTGGCTGCGTAGAAAGCCAGGGGTTCTTAGAAAATGCAGGTCGTAGCCAGTCCTAGCTAAAGAGAGAAGCTATGATATTTATTTTTCGTCGATCCATGGATCCGGATGGATCTAAGTATCTAATATAATTTGGTGTGGCTGGCATAGCAAGATACACAGTTTTGAAAATTGCTAATGATAAATTGGGAGGGAGGGATGTGCTGGATGCTCCCAGGCGGCTGGGAAGAAGCTGGTGGGGGTCACACTGTACCTCATGCCCGACTGATACCCGGGCATGGATCAGCAGTACACTGTCTAGCTGCCCGAATGAAAGGGAGGGATAAGCTGGATGCTCCCAGGCTCAGTGGGGCTAGGAAGAAGATGACTAAGGCTTAAATGTACTCCATGTCTGACTCATACCTGGGCATGGATCAGCAGGCCACTATTCAGCTAACCCAATGAATGGACTTCAAAGCCTAAGATTATCACTAACTACTTTTTCAGGTTTTAATTCAAATCACGAAAAAACGGCACATTCTATACCATATAACAATTGTAAGACTTATTTACACCGGACATATTCTCACAAGAGCACATATGAGCATCGCAACTGAAGAAAAGGAGCTAAGGTTTTTGTTTTGGGGTCCAAAAGCTACAATAATCGGGTAACATTTTTCGACATTTCAAATTTGCAACATCCAAACACGTGCGCTTACATTGGTTTGGGAGCAGAATTGTTGTCAAAAATTTGAGGCGAAAACATATAAGCATCCAAATCGATGAAGCATTCTCCTAGGGCACTTGAGCTAAAATTAGCACACGGAGCTCAGAAGCTGACTCTCCCAGGCCCGTGTGTGGGGGAAGAGGCAGGGCGGCCCCCTTAAACGACATAATCATCGAGAGTGAGCATCCTAGACATGGCTAAAAAAAGATGTAACAATCCAGTCATGTTGGGACGGTACAATGAGTCCTTCAAAGGGACACACTGGTCATGCGTCTCCCACATATTGTTTCAGTCTAATATCCACAAGGGCAGTGCTGGGGGCCCATGCGTCTCCCACACGGGTTATGCTGGGGGGCATGGAGGTACTGCTGGTTGTGGTCATGCAAGAAGCACGCTCATATGGAGACAGCACCATGGGTCCTTCAAAGAGTCTTGCGTTTCCCACAAGGGCAATTATGGGGGACGTGGCGGTACTGCTGGTGGCCATGCTAGACCCTCATGTGGATGACCACGGATGGCCATGTCCATGACTTTGCCACAGTCGACTGATTGATTGCGCCTTCACATGGAAGGGGGGAAGGGAATTTTTGGAAGTTGTACGATAACTGGTTGTCAGGGACAGGTCAGAGGCATGATGAGCGGGAATGATGGATTACGTGGGGAGGGGTGTTAGGGGACCATGTGGGTACAGGCCATGCGGGTTCATGTGGGTATATGTGTAGGCTTTGGAGGTTAGGGCTAACGTTGAACAAAATTAGCCCTATTAGGGCTATTAGCTAAATTAGCCCTAATAGTATGTAGGGCTATGTAGGGTACCTACGACGGGCTTCGTTAGGCTACGAATGACGACATTCTATTTCTCCTCTTTTCACCTCCAGTTAGCGCTAAAAAATCCGGATTAATTTTAGCGCTAATTAGCCTTAATAGCGCTATTAGCGCAAAGGAGCTAAGACCCCCTCTCCAAACCCTATATATGTGCTGTTGATTCATGAGGGGAGGGGTGTTGGTGGACCTTGGGGGTATGGATTTCAGTGGATCACAAGGAAGATAGGTGTCGGTCCAACCATTCAGATTCAAATTCAAATTTGGTGGATCACAGGAGGTCGGTGAGGGTCCAACCAGTCAAATTAAAATTAAAATTTGGTAGAAAAAAGGGGGGTAAGTGTCGGTCCAACCATTCAAATTCAAATTAGGCCGAACTCAGGCGGATAGGTGTCAGCGGTAAATGCGTGTGTGATGGTGGTGATTCATGGGAAAATGGGTGGTGGAGCAGGAGAGGAAGAAACAGAATATCAAACACAACATGAAGCGATTGGGGGGGGGGGGGGGGGGGGGGGGGCATCATATGGCAGGTCAGTGTCAGTGCCAATCTAAATGCCATTGTCTAAGTCAAGTTGATATCATACCTCCCACAGGCTGGGCTGCATGTGAGTGCATAACCATTGCAACATTGTCATAGACAGGCATTTTCATAGACATTATCAGACACATGAAGCGATTGGAGGGGGGGGGGCATCATATGGCAGGTCAGTGTCAGTGCCAATCTAAATGCCACTGTCTAAGTCAAGTTGATATCATACCTCCCACAGGCTGGGCTGCATGTGAGTGCATAACCATTGCAACATTGTCATAGACAGGCATTTTCATAGACATTATCAGACACATGAAGCGATTGGGGGGGGGGGGGGGGGGGGGGGGGGGGGGGGGCATCATATGGCAGGTCAGTGTCAGTGCCAATCTAAATGCCACTGTCTAAGTCAAGTTGATATCATACCTCCCACAGGCTGGGCTGCATGTGAGTGCATAACCATTGCAACATTGTCATAGACAGGCATTTTCCATAGACATTATCAGACACATGAAGCGATTGGGGGGGGGGGGGGGGGGCATCATATGGCAGGTCAGTGTCAGTGCCAATCTAAATGCCACTGTCTAAGTCAAGTTGATAATCATACCTCCCACAGGCTGGCTGCATGTGAGTGCATAACCATTGCAACATTGTCATAGACAGGCATTTTCATAGACATTATTCAGACACATAAGCGATTGAAGGGGGGGGGGGGGGGGGGGCATCATATGGCAGGTCAGTGTCAGTGCCAATCTAAATGCCACTGTCTAAGTCAAGTTGATATCATACCTCCCACAGGCTGGGCTGCATGTGAGTGCAGTAGGGACAATTGCAACATTGTCATAGACAGGAATTTTCAGGAGACATTATCAGACACCATGAAGCGATTGGGGGGGGGGGGGGGGGGGGGGGGGGCATCATATGCAGGTCAGTGTCAGTGCCAATCTAAATGCCACTGTCTAAGTCAAGTTGATATCATACCTCCCACAGGCTGGCTGCATGTGATGCATAACCATTGCAACATTGTCATAGACAGGCATTTTCATAGACATTTATCAGACACAATGAAAGTCGTTGGGGGGGGGGGGGGGGGGGAGGGCATCACATGGCAGGTCAGTGTCAGTTGCCAATCTAAATGCCACTGTCTTAAGTCAAGTTGATATCATACACTGCCCACAGGCTGGGCTGCATGTGAGTGCATAACCATTGTGCAACATTGTCATAGACAGGCATTTTATAGGCATTATCAGACACATGAAGCGATTGTGGGGGGGGGGGGGGGGGGGGGGGGGGGGGGCATCATATGGCAGGTCAAGTGTCAGTGCCATCTAAATGCCACTGTCTAAGTCAAGTTGATAACATACCTCCCACAGGCTGGCTGCATGTGAGTGCATAACCATTGCAACATTTGTCCATAGACAGACATTTTTCATAGACATTATCAGACACATGAAGCGATTGGAGGGGGGGGGGCATCATATGGCAGGTCAGTGTCAGTGCCAATCTAATGCCACTGTCTAGTCAAAGTTGATATCATACCTCCCACAGGCTGGGCTGCATGTGAGTGCATAACCATTGCAACATTGTCTAATAGACAGGCATTTCATAGACATTATCAGACACATGAAGCGATTTGAGGGGGGGGGGGGGGGGGGGGGGTGGCATCATATGCAGGTCAGTGTCCAGTGCCAATCTAAATGCAACTGTCTAAGTCAAGTTGATATCATACCTCCCACAGGCTGGGCTGCATGTGAGTGCATAACCATTGCAACATTGTCATAGACAGTCATTTTCAGACATTATCAGACACATGAAGCGATTGAAGGGGGGGGGGGGGGGGGGGGGGGGGGGGGGCATCATATGGCAGGTCAGTGTCAGTGCCAATCTAAATGCCACTGTCTAAGTCAAGTTGAATACATACCTCCCACAGGCTGGGCTGCATGTGAGTGCATAACCATTGCAAACATTGTCAATAGACAGGCATTTTCATAGACATTATCAGACACATGAAGCGATTGGAGGGGGGGGGGGGCATCATATGGCAGGTCAGTGTCAGTGCCAATCTAAATGCCACTGTCTAAGTCAAGTTGATATCATACCTCCCACAGGCTGGGCTGCATGTGAGTGCATAACCATTGCAACATTGTCATAGACAGGCATTTTCATAGACATTATCAGACACATTGAAAGCGATTGGGGGGGGGGGGGGGGGCATCATATGGCAGGTCAGTGTCAGTGCCAATCTAATGCCCACTGTCTAAGTCAGTTGATATCATACCTCCCCACCGGCGGGCTGCATGTGAGTGCCTAACCATTGCAACATTGTCTAGACAGGCATTTTGTCATAGACATTATCAGACACATGAAGCGAGTTGGAGGGGGGGGGGGGCATCACATGGCAGGTCAGTGTCAGTGCCAATCTAAATGCCACTGTCTAAGTCAAGTTGATATCATACCTCCCACAGGCTGGGCTGCATGTGAGTGCATAACCATTGCAACATTGTCATAGACAGGCATTTCTATAGACATTATCAGACACATGAGCCGACTCTATTTGGAAGAACGGGACAAGCGTTTTTTCTATTTGTGTCATATGGCAGGGGTCAGTGTGACAGTTCCTATCAAAAGGCCACTGTCTAAGTCAAGTTTGTATCATACCTCCCCAAAGGCCTGGGCTGCATGTGAGTGCATAACACATGCAAAACATTGGTCATAGACAGGCATTTTCATAGACTTTCAGACAAATGAAGCGATTGGGGGGGGGGGGGGGCATTCATCTGGCGGGTCAGTGCATGTGCAAATCTAAATGCCCACTGTCTAAGTCAAGTTGATATCATACCGCCCACGGCTGTGGCCTGCAGTGAGTGAATAAACCATGCAACATTGTCATAGACAGGCATTTTCATAGACATTTCAGAACATGAAGCGATTGGGGGGGGGGGGGGGGCATCATATGGCAGGTCAGTGTCAGTGCCAATCTAAATGCCACTGTCTAAGTCAAGTTGATATCATACCTCCCACAGGCTGGGCTGCATGTGAGTGCATAACCATTGCAACTTGTCATAGACAGGCATTTTCATAGACATTATCAGACACATGAGCGATTGGGGGGGGGGGGGGGGGCATCATATGGCGGTCAGTGTCAGTGCCCAATCTAAATGCCACTGTCTAAGTCAAGTTGATATCATAACTCCACAGGCTGGGCTGCATGTGAGTGCCATAACCATTGCAACCTTGTCATAGACAGGCATTTCCTAGACATTATCAGACACATGAAGCGATTTGGGGGGGGGGGGGGGGGGGGGGCATCATATGGCAGGTCCAGTGTCAGTGCCAATCTAAATGCCACTGTCAGTCAAGGTTGATATCATTACCTCCCACAGGCTGGGCTGCATGTGAGTGGCATAACCATTGCAAATGTCATAGACAGGCATTTTTTCATAGACATTATCAGAACACATGAAGCGATTGGAGGGGGGGGGGGGGGGGGGGCATCATATGGCAGGTCAGTGTCAGTGCCAATCTAAATGCCACTGTCTAAGTCAAGTTGATATCATACCTCCCACAGGCTGGGCTGCATGTGAGTGCATAACCATTGCAACATTGTCATAGACAGGGCTATTTCGACTAGTATTATCAGACACATGAAGGATGTGGGGGGGGGGGGGGGGGGGGGCATCATATGGCAGGTCAGTTGTCAAGTGCCAATCTAAATGCCAGGTCTAAGCTCAAGTTGATAATCATTCCCTCCACAGGCTGGGCTGCATGTGAGTGCATAACCCATTGCAACATTGTCATAGACAGGCATTTTATAGTACATTATCAGACCACATGAAAGCGATTGGGGGGGGGGGGGGGGGGGGGCTATCATATGGCAGGTCAGTGTCAGTGCCAATCTAAATGCCACTGTCTAAGTCAAGTTGATATCATACCCTCCCACAGGCTGGGCTGCATGTGAGTGCATAACCATTGGCCAACATTGTCATAGACAGGCATTTTCATAGACATTATCAGACACATGAAGCGAATTGGGGGGGGGGGGGGGGGCAGGCATCATATGGCAGGTCAGTGTCAGTGCCAATCTAAATGCCACTGTCTAAGTCAAGTTGATATCTACCTCCCACCGGCTGGGCTGCATGTGAGTGCATAACCATTGCAACATTGTCATATGACAGGCATTTTCATAGACATTATCAGACACATGAAGCGATGGGGGGGGGGGCCTATCATATGGCGGTCAGTGTCAGTGCCAATCTAAATGCCACTGTCTAAGTCAAGTTGATATACTACCTCCCACAGGCTGGGCTGCATGTGAGTGCATAACCATTGCAAACATTGTCATAGACAGGCATTTTCATAGACATTATCAGACACATGAAGCGATTGCGGGGGAGGGGGCATCATATGGCAGGTCAGTGTCAGTGCCAATCTAAATGCCACTATGTCTAAGTCAAGTTGATATCATACCTCCCACAGGCTGGGCTGCCTGTGAGTGCATAAAACCATTGCAACATTGTCATAGACAGGCATTTTCACAGACATTATCAGCACATGAAGCGATTGGGGGGGGGGGGGGGGGGGGGCCATCACATGGCAGGTCAGTGTTCAGTGCCAATCTAACATGCCACTGTTCTAAGTCAAGTTGGATATCATACCTACCACAGGCTGGGCTGCATGTGAGTGCATAACCATTGGCTAACCATTGTCATTAGACAGGCAATTTTATAGTCATTCATTCAGGACACATGAAGCGATTGTTGGGGGGGGGGGGGCATTCATATGGGCAGTGTCAGTGTCAGATTCCAATCTAAATGCCACTGTCTAAGTCATAGTTGATATCTACCTCCACAGGCTGGGACTGCATGTGAGTGCCATACACAAGTGCAACATTGTCATAGAACAGGCTATTTTCATAGACATTTTTCAGACACATGAAGCGATTGGGCGGGGGGGGGGGGCAATCATATGGCAGGTCAGTGTCAGTGCCAATCTAAATGCACTGTCTGAGTCAAGTGATATCATACCTGCCCACAGGCTTGGCTGCATGTGAGTGCATAACCATTTGCCAACATTGTCATTTAGGACAGGCATTTTCAAGACATTATCAGCACCATGAAGCGATTAGGGGGGGGTGGGGGGGGGGGGGGGGGGGAGGGCGGGGGGGGATTGGGGGGGGGGGGGGGCATCATATTGTTATTTTTTTTTTTTCTTATGGCAGGTCAGTGCCAGGGCCAATCTAAATGCCACTTCTAAGTCAAGTTGTGAATCATACCTCCCACGGTGGGCGCATGTGAGTGATAACCATGCAAAATTCATGACATGCATTTTCATAGACATTATCAGACACATGAAGGACGATGGGGGGGGGGGGGGGGGGATCATATGGCAGGTCAGTCGTCAGTGCCAATTAAATGCCATGTCTAAGTCAGTTGATATCCATACCTCCCAAGGTGCGGCTGCCATGTGGTGCAAACCATTGCAAACATTGTTCATAGGCAGGCATTTTCATAGACATGATCAGACCATGAAGCGATCGGGGGGGGGGGGGGGGGATCATATGGCAGGTCAGGTCAGTGCCAATCTAAATGCCATGTCTAAGCAAGTTGGGGTTGATAGATCATAACCCCAAGGCTGGGCTTGATGTGAGTGATTATAACATTGCAAAAATTGTCATAGACAGGGCATTTCATAGACATATCAGACACATGCAGCGTGGGGGGTGGGGGGGGGGGGGGAGCATATGGCAAGGTCAGTTGTCAGTGGCAATTAAATGCCAGTCTAAGTAAGTTGATATCATACCTCCACAGCTGGGCTGCATTTTGAGTGATAACATTGAAAATCGTATAGACAGGATGTTAATAGACATTATCAGAAACATGATGAAGCGATTGGGAGGCAGGGGGTGGGGGGGGGGGGGGGGGGGGGCCTCAGATGCGGTCAGATGTCAGGTCAATCTAAATGACACATGTTGTTCTAAGTCAAGTGATATCATACCCTCCACAGGGCTGGGCCGCATGTGAGTGATAACAATTGCACATGTCATAGACGGCAGTCTTTATAGACATATCAGACACATTAAGCGATTGGGGGGTGGGGGGGGGGGGGGGGGGGGGCATCAATGGCAGCAGGCAGTGTCAGGCCAATCTAAATGCAACTGTCTAAGCAAGTTATATCATACCTCCCACAGGCTGGGCGCCTGTGGTGCATAACATTGAAACCATATGTCATAGGCAGGCATTTTCATAGACATTCAGACCCATGAAGCGAATTGGGGGGGGGGAGGGGGGGGGGGGGGGGGGGGGCATAAAGGCAGGCAGTGTACAGTGCCAACTAAATGCCACTGTCTAAGTCAAGTTGATATCATACCTCCCACAGGCTGGGCTGCATGTGAGTGCATAACCATTGCAATTGTCCAGACAGGCATTTTAGGAGGACATTATCGAAACAGAAGCGAGTGGGGGGGGGGGAATCCTTATGGAGGCAGTGTCAGTTGCCAATCTAAATGCCATTCCTAAGTCAAGTTGATATCATTACCTCCCAACCAGGATGGGCTGAATGTGAGTGCATAACCATTGAAAATGTCATAGACAGGCATTTTCATGACATTTCAGAACACAAATGAAGCGATTTCTGGGGGGGGGGGGCATTTCACTTAGGCAGGTCAGTGTCAGTGCAATCTAAATGCCACTGTCTAAGTCAAGTTGATATCATACCTCCCACAGGCTGGGCTGCATGTGAGTGCATAACCATTGCAACATTGTCATAGACAGGCATTTTCATAGACATTATCAGACACATGAAGCGATTGGGGGGGGGGGGGGGGGGGGGGGGGGGGGGGGGCACTCATATGGCAGGTCAGTGTCAGTGCCAATCTAAATGCCACTGTCTAAGTCAAGTTGATATCATACCTCCCACAGGCTGGGCTGCATGTGAGTGCATAAACCATTGCAACATTGTCATAGACAGGCATTTTTCATAGACATTATCAGACACATGAAGCGATTGGGGGGGGGGGGGGGGCATTCATATGGCAGGTCAGTGTCAGTGCCAATCTAAATGCCACTGTCTAAGTCAAGTTGATATCATACCCTCCCACAGGCTGGGCTGCATGTGAGTGCATAACCATTGCAACATTGTCATAGACAGGCATTTTCACAGACATTATCAGACACATGAAGCGATTGGGGGGGGGGGGGGGGGGGCTGGGGGGGGGGGGCATCACATGGCAGGTCAGTGTCCGTGCCAATCTAAAATGCCACTGTCTAAGTCAAGTTGATATCATACCTCCCACAGGCTGGGCTGCATGTGAGTGCATAACCATTGCAACATTGTCATAGACAGGACATTTTTTATAGTCATTATCAGACACATGAAGCGATTGGGGGGGGGGGGGGGGGGGGGGGGGGGGCATCATATGGCAGGTCAGTGTCAGTTCCAATCTAAATGCCACTGTTTAAGTCAAGTGATATCATACCTCCCACAGGCTGGGCTGCATGTGAGTGCATAAACCATTGCAACATTGTCATAGACAGGCATTTATAGAAATTTTCAGACCACATGAAGCGATTGGGGGGGGGGGGGGCATCATATGGCAGGTCAGTGTCAGTGCCAATCTAAATGCCACTGTCTAAGTCAAGTTGATATCATACCTCCCACAGGCTGGGCTGCATGTGAGTGCATAACCATTGCAACATTGTCATAGACAGGCATTTTCATAGACATTATCAGACACATGAAGCGATTGGGGGGGGGGGGGGGCATCATATGGCAGGTCAGTGTCAGTGCCAATCTAAATGCCACTGTCTAAGTCAAGTTGATATCATACCTCCCACAGGCTGGGCTGCATGTGAGTGCATAACCATTGCAACATTGTCATAGACAGGCATTTTCATAGACATTATCAGACACATGAAGCGATTGGGGGGGGGGGGGGGCATCATATGGCAGGTCAGTGGTCAGTGCCAATCTAAATGCACTGTCTAAGTCAAGTTGATATCATACCTCCCACAGGCTGGGCTGCATGTGAGTGCATAACCATTGCAACATTGTCATAGACAGGCATTTTCATAGACATTATCAGACACATGAAGCGATTGAAGGGGGGGGGGGGGGGGGGGGGGGGGGCATCATATGGCAGGTCAGTGTCAGTGCCAATCTAAATGCCACTGTCTAAGTCAAGTTGATATCATACCTCCCACAGGCTGGGCTGCATGTGAGTGCATAACCATTGCAACATTGTCATAGACAGGCATTTTCATAGACATTATCAGACACATGAAGCGATTGGGGGGGGGGGGGGGGGGGGGGGGGGGGGGGGCATCATATGGCAGGTCAGTGTCAGTGCCAATCTAAATGCCACTGTCTAAGTCAAGTTGATATCATACCTCCCACAGGCTGGGCTGCATGTGAGTGCATAACCATTGCAACATTGTCATAGACAGGCATTTTCATAGACATTATCAGACACATGAAGCGATTGGAGGGGGGGGGGGCATCATATGGCAGGTCAGTGTCAGTGCCAATCTAAATGCCACTGTCTAAGTCAAGTTGATATCATACCTCCCACAGGCTGGGCTGCATGTGAGTGCATAACCATTGCAACATTGTCATAGACAGGCATTTTCACAGACATTATCAGACACATGAAGCGATTGGGTGGGGGGTGGGGGGTGGGGGGGGGGCATCACATGGCAGGTCAGTGTCAGTGCCTATCTAAATGTCACTGTCTAAGTCAAGTTGATCTCATACCCCCCACAAGCTGGGCTGCATGTGAGTGCATAACCATTGCAACATTGTCATAGACAGGCATTTTCACAGACATTATCAGACACATGAAGCGATTGGGGGGGGGGGGGGGGGGGGGGGGGGGGGGGGCATCACATGGCAGGTCAGTGTCATTGCCTATCTAAATGTCACTGTCTAAGTCAAGTTGATCTCATACCCCCCACAAGCTGGGCTGCATGTGTGCGCCTAACCATCGCAACATTGTCATAGACAGGCCTAGTGTCTAAACCCATGTGATTACATTCTGCACTCAGGAGTGAGGTGGTGGTGGCGAGTGATGGTGGTGGGTGGTGGTGGTGGAGGTGGTGGGTGGTGGTGTCTACACCCATGTGATTACGCTCTGCGCTCAGGAGTGAAGTCATGTTGTGTTTACATAACCCATGTTTGCTCCGCTCGCAGACAGGGAGCAGCCTGAAGGCTGATAGGCCATGTAATGAATCCAAACCAACCAACCAAACCAACCAATAGACAGGCCAGTATTGACCCAAGACAAGCTCACACCACCACTACTGGGGAGTCTTCCACCTCGCCTTTCAGAAACCAAAGAGTAACTAATGCTAATTTGGGGTGGGGGGGGTTGGGGGGGGACTTCGGCACCCCTTTATACAAATTTACTTCATACTACTTTATTACTACTATACTTCCTTACAACTTTACTTCATGCAAATTTGGGGTGTCTTGGGCACCCTTTTATGCACCCTTCTGACCCATAATGCGCCCTTTCTGACTTTCAAGCACAAAAAAATATAGCTGATCTTGTCAATCACTAGGTCAAGGGAGTGTCGTCAGTGAGAAGTACATGCATTACCATGACTCGTACCTGCATCAGTCAAGTGTCTCAATGTCTAGAAACAAACGCAGCCCACCATCCACATCGATGTAGGTATCCAGGCATGAGAAATCCTCCAAAGTGTCCACTCTGGTCAACTCCCAGGCATGGGACCCATCTAGGACATCGTCAACTTCCCCCAAACAACCTCCATCTTCTGTGGCTGGGAATTGTTGACACCAAGCTTTGACATGGGCCAAAGTTTGCTTTCCCTTGGACAAGAAACCTGACGCTCCAAACTCAAAGCCAACGGACAACACAAACTGCTTCTTGGAGCCGTCTGGCACAACCTCCACGGACAATGTGGCACAGAAATCATATCCGTTGAATGCCCATGCCTGATCATCAGCCCTAATAGTATGCAGGTCCTCATGTGCACCAGCATGTTGCACTGTGGCCAGAAGCTTGGCCAGATCTTCTTTAAGGAACGAGAATACGAGGCCCGCTCCTGATTCTTCAGGTCCAGGAAGTTGACGTCTGTCCCTGAACCATGCCACACTGCTGCCATGAGCAGATTGTAGCCTTTTTTGCATGGAGGCAGCTATGACTGGATTTGCGAGCTGATAACTCTTCCATGATGCTGCATCACCCAACACAGCAGGGTCCACTGGTAGCCATGGTGCAACAACAGCCAATCTAGAGAGGAACGATGTAGTCAAGTGTCCCGGGCGGAGGATGTTCCAGAAAGCTTCCAGTTGCTCCTTGGTAGTTCGGCCGGCCCAGTCCTGACACATCCAGGCGCCCATGAGTGTGAGGACTTCATTCTCTGACACAACAACCAACTGGTCTGAGTCTAAGAAAGCAAGCACTGTGAGAAAGTCCAGTTGCTTGAATTCTTTAACTAGACTGGCCGTCCAAAAAACCATACAAACATCACCAAAGTGCTCAACTAGGTAGGCAAGGCACTTCTCCATAAGAGCCTTGATGGTCGCATGCTCAAGCAGTGCTGGAGCAGCCCTCTTCAAGGAGAAGACATAATTCACAGCATCTACCGACTCACAGTCTGCTGGGCTGAGGGCTGAGAGGGCCTATGCACATTGATCAGTGCATACTTCAAATCTATCAGCCAAGCGGTACACCTGCACAAGCAGCTTGACCTGGCTGACTCCTGCCCCCTGCTCACTGGACAGGGCAGATCTCACTTCCTCAGCCAGGGCGCCTGAGTACATGGAGCCAAGCAACACCTCAAATGCCAATAGCTCCTCATGCTCCATTGGCAGCTCCAAGATTTCAGGTAGGAGGTCTGTTTGCTGACGGGCAGGAGGTGATACCAGCAGCCCAACTGCCCCAACGCACTCCACTGGTACTAGACAAATACTGATGCCTTCACCCATGGCCTGTTGGTCCCTGAGCTCCTCCGCTCTCATCAAGATGGCGTTTATGACGGGGGGGGGTGGACGCCAAGATGGCTTTGTGGGCCCAGAACGAGCGCTCATCGTCCGAGGACAATCCTGTGCACTGTTTTTTAGTGGGACGAGCGCCACTGGCGGGGTCACCGGAAGTGCAGCTGTCATATTGCGAGCTCCGTAAGACAAGGCGTAGATCTGCGTAGGTAGCTTGGTTGAACAACCTGTTAAACATATCGTAGAGGGAGCACAGTGCAGAAAGAGTTGGCGCAGAGGAAATCAATAGGACGCATATGTAGCTCGCAGGTGATTGTCGCCAGTAGTAAAGTTAGTATGATCTACAGTAGGCGCAAGTCTCAAATGTCAAAAATGTTTTTTCGGAGCTGGTACTGCTGGTACCTTCAACCGGGCTCCAGGCCCGAAGTAATGTCAAACAAACGTCAGCTCTGTGGTGCAAAGAGCAGCGACATGCTTCAAAATACCAGTATATGACCCCAAGTGAGAGGTGAGAACAACCTGATTCCTCATCATTTCAGTATTTGCTATGCAATCAAGATCATGACTTCAAGAGCAACACGGTGACTATCAGCTTGTTTCCAACCAGTTAAGGGTCCGGTTAAGCGGCGGTTAAATTCGTTATTTTCGGCGCTAACCGGTGTTTGGTCGGAAACACAAAAAGTTAAGGTCCGGTTAAAGACCAACCGTCCCGGTTAGTGCAATGGCGCACCCCCCCCGCCATTAAAGAAAGTTAAGGGGCGGTTAAGTTCGGTTGATGAATGAGATATGGTGACGTCACGAAGTTGGAGCGCGCCTCTTAAAAATCACGCTGCTTTGGAGTCCCGCATCCTTCTTTCTTTCTCGGACACTCATCACTGATCGCACAGTTTCTCTAAGATGGATTCGCAGCAGCAGGGCACCGTCCCTGCCACGCAATTTTCGACCGATCTTCCTGAGGCAACCAGCAGCGGCCAGAAGTGGAATAAACGTTGAAATCAGCGTCTGAATCGCGAGGGAGTGCTGCAGAGCGCATTTGCCACGTTGACCCATTTTGAATTGACCTGGTCAGGTGCAAAAGACTGCTTAACTGGTGGAACGTTTCCAACCATCTTCCCGAAAGTTAAGGCCCGGTTAGAGGTCGAGTCTAAACCCTCCGAAACACAATCCTTAACCGGACCCCCAACTGGTTGGAAACAAGCTGTATAGCTAGCTCCGGCTTACGCTATGGTTAGGGCTGTCAATATCGTACGGTATTTTCAATTACCGTACGATATATTGTGATATATCGTACGATATCGATACCGTACGATATTTTTAGACCCTTTTTTGGGGAAATCAGTGTAAGACCAAGGGGATATAACAGGAAATACCGTTTACACGTCCATACACTTAAAATCAAGTCAAATGAATCAATACTGAGGGAGATATAAAACGCGGTAATATCGTGGTCTATGACCGTACGATATATCGTGATATATCGTACGATATAAGGCGATTTACTGAATTCCCTGGCCCAGGCCCAGTGCAAGGAAATCCCAGGCAAATCTGCTAATCATACCACTAGACCAAACTTCACATCCACTTGTTATTGTCCGATACGTCGGACACTGAGTCGGCATAGTGCGCACTGGATCCTGGTGCCTCCAGGACCCGAGTTGCCTGCCGTCAGGCCATAGGCTAGCCATGGCCTGCACGAGTCTTCTGAATCTTCCAGGAGACTTCCTATTCTATATTACATTACATTACATTACATTACATTACATTACATTACATTACATTACATTACATTACATTACATTACATGTTAAAGTCTACTTGACACCGCGAGGGTGTATGAGACTCTGTGCTTTAAACAAAAAGAAAAAGCACCCACAAAGCAAAAAACCCCATTACATCAGGGGTGTGTCGAGGACAAACAAACCAAGCTCCCAACCACCATTTTGGTGGCGTAGGTATTAAACCCCCTAGAGCCGGACCCAGATCTCAACCACTTACAGTGGCGGAGGTAAGAAGCTAACAAATGAGAAGTCACAAGAAGAAAAGAAAAAAAGGGATAATAAATTACGGTGCCACTAAGCAGTCCAGTGCTTCCTGTCTTGCTCTTCTACAAGTAGAAAGATAGTCGGCTAGGTTGCTCCAGAAAGTCTTAGTGCCATTTCCATTCATAAAGGTTCTGAATGTGGAATCGCAGAATTCCACATTCCATACGGTTAAGTATCCTCATGGACATGCCTATAAATATCTGTAAACAGCTTCTGGTAGCGGAGGCGGATATCATTATAAAAAGGGCACTCAAACATATGCATTTCATCCTCAGGTTTTTGGAACCCACACATTTGACAGTGTCTCATTGAACGAGGGATGTGTGCTCTATCCACCACCCTCATTCTTTCTGTGTTCAGCCAATGGGAACCCATTCTAAACTATGCTATAGAACGAATCTGATCCTGCTTATGTAAGGCAGATGTAAAGGGAATCAAGCCATTCTCATCATTGCTGTTGGCTGCGAACCATTTCTGGTATCGGAGGCGTTTAAAGCCAACCCTTCTCTCATCAGGGATGTCTCTGACTGCATTGGTGTCACTTGGGTACTTAAACCTCCATGACTCAAAGACTTCAGACATAATGTATACCTTCGACATCGACAGCCTCCAAAATGTTGACGTTTTTACTGGATCCTAGCTTGTGGAGAGCACAACGTAAGTCATAAACCCAGCCAGTGTTGGAATCAAAAGATTCCTCAAGAGCCATTCTAATGAGATTCTCAGGTTCTTTATCTATGGTCTTGTTCCAGAAGCGCAAAGCTTGTTTAAGCCAAGCAAAACACAACGGGGTTCTACCCAGCTCTTCCATGATAATATTAGATGTAGTAGATTGGCAAACACCCAACATTTGTTTAAGTATACCTCTATGCCATTTCTCACAAGCATGGTCATTTGAGATAAGTGCGTTGTTCAGGATAGAAGCAGCCCACACCTCACATCCAAAATTCAGGATAGGTTGTACAAGAGAATCAAACAGGTGGGTGAGAATATCAATATTGTATATCTCCATAGTATGGCATCGCCTACGGAGCATGTGGTGAGCCTTTTGGGCCTTAGCGAGCATCCTAGAAAAAGCAGCTTTTGCACGATTGCTTGAGTCACCATCCACAAAGAGGGATCCCAGGTAGATAAAAGATAACTTTGTAGAAAGCTGTGCTCCATCATAGACAAATTTGTAATCAGGATCGATACGGGCCTCATCACAGAATTGCTTGTTGAAAACGACAATCTCAGTTTTCTTTATATTCACAGCCATCTTAGTAGCCTCGCAGAAATCTCTCAGGCAGTCAAGCATCGCTTGCATATCTGCCGGGGATTCTGCCATTATAGCTAGGTCATCAGCATAAAGTAACAATTGCAGAATCTTTCCCCTAAGCTCAGCCCCTACATTTGGGAGCTTGGATTGGAGGAACGATTCAATTCTATCAATGAACAGACCGAATAGGAGTGGGGATAGGGGGTCTCCTTGTTTAACTCCTACAAGGGATGGAAAGGAGGATCCAATGTCCCCATGTAGGCCAACTTGGAAAACGACATGATTATACATGGACTTCAGAATATTAAGATAGGGGTCTTTTACTCCTAGCCTTGCTAAGTAATCCCATAGCAAGTCTCTGTTGACCCAATCATAAGCCTTCTTGAAATCGACAAAAGCCACAAAGAGTGGTTTTTTCTTCTCTATATATTTATCTACAATATGGTTAAGAATGAATGATGCATCCGCAGTACCCCTACCACTTCTAAATCCATATTGGCCAGCGGCTCTGAGGTTGAATTCTTCTGACCAATCATCTAGTCTACGTAGCATGCAAAGGGAGAAGATCTTTCCTATGGAGTTGCTCACCGCAAGACCTCGATAGTTGTCCTTGTCATAAACACTGCCTTTGGATTTGGGTACGGGGACCAAGGCAGCTGCAGCCCATTGGCTAGGGTACGAGGTCTTCCAGATGAGATTAAACAGGTTAGTCATAGCTTGTACAAATCGGGAGTTGGCCTCATGGGAAGCAAATCTGTACCATTTTGCAGGGATACCATCTACCCCGGGGGAGGAGTTTTTCCGTAGGGATTGGAGAACAGAAAACACCTCTTGGGTGGTAAAGTCTTGACATAACCACGTTGGTGCGGCCTCTATCTGAGGTCCATCAGCTTGAGGGACAAAGTCCCTAGCATCCAGACTTGGATCAATACCTACTTGCACATCAAAGAGGTCTGCAAAATAATCAGTCCAATCATGAATTGTGATATCTGCCGTAGTGGCCTTGTTAGGCTCACGCACGTCTTTCCAAAAACTTTGGATTATGCCGAAGATTCGTATGAAGGTTCTCCATGCGTGTTTCTAGCCACTTCCTCTTCTTTCTTCTGAGAATCCTCTTGTACTCCTTGTGCATAGAACCAGCCAAGTCAGAGCTTGAGCCATGTTGATGTTCTGCTTGGCTTGCTGCCTGTCTAGCACGATTGCATTCATCATCATACCATGCGTTCACGGGCCCGTGCTTACGAGTTACGAGTTGCGCTATACACTCTCTTCACTTCTGTCTTTACTGTGTAACAACTCTTTATATTGAAAGTTTATCGGCCCGACCGCTGCCCAAAGACAACGCCCCTGCGCCTATGCCAAGCGGAGATTCAGCCCTGCACAAGGTGATAGTTTTCCCTCTGACTTGCTCGACGGCTTGAGTACTGCTTTTGGCCCTAGATTGCCTAAGTTTCCACGTGAGGAATCTACCCTGCGCTACCTCGCCTACTGCCCACACAACAGTTGTTGTCTCTACTTTCCGTCCAAGACGCCCCGTAGACACAGTCCAGAAGTCTCAGTAGATCCCAGACTTGAGTTGTAAACTCATTAGATCACACACAGCGTTGCACAATCCTCTGAGATTGTTTGTGCCAAGGAGATATTCAGCCCTGCACACCATCGTACCCCCCCCCCCCCCCCCCCCCCCCCCCCCCCCCCCCCCCCCCCCCCCCCCAAACCCCAAACCCCAACCCCCTGCCCTGCTACTATTACCACCATTTCAGAACACCAGGATCCCTTCGGATCCCCCTTTGCTGTCAACACTCCCTCCCCACTACCTCCGAACCGCACGACCAAGACTGAAGACCGACAAGCTTCACACCCGTATTACCCACAGGCCGGTTTATAAACCCAGTGTGAAAGCCAAGACCCCAAGACCCCAGCGCCGCGACAGACAACATGGCAACAATCAAGCCCCCTGCCTTCATCTTCGATGGCACCTCTACAATTCCCTGGCACAAGTTTGGACCCTTCCTCCTCCGCCATCTCAGATCCCACCCAGGATGCATCTCGATCGCCATTGACACGGCGATGGACCTGCCACCAAACGGGGAACCAGCAGGAACAGGTGACGAATACCCGATGGAAGACACTCATTACCCAAATGTTGACCATGCTAATGCAACTATTGCGGCTCGTTCTGTTCCCCACCGCATCACAGTCGTGAAGAATGCTGTCTCTCTTAATGAAATCCTCGGGCACTGCTCAGAACCAATCCAATAGGCCATCCTTGCAGCCACTGACTTTGCTGCCAACGCCTACAGGTTCATGAAACTCACCTATGGAGAGCGGAACTCTGACTTGGAGACAAGTGCTGTGCGATCCATATACAGCCTCAGCATGACATCCTCTGAACCCCTGCAGATCTACCTCTCAAGGAGCTATGAGTTATACTCCCTACTCCACCAAGTAAATGGAGTCAGTAACACCTCCATCCATCCCTGCCTTTCTCAGCATCATTGTGCAAGGGCTATCAACCCGCCCAGAGTACAATGGATTCAGATTCTTCTTCCACAACTCTGTCTGCCCTGATTTTGCATCCTTCCAGACACAGATCATCAGGTACCAAGTCTCCAACCAGATCTCTGACTCTATCATCTCTCCTGAAGAGACTAGTCACATGGCAGATGCTGCCTTCAGAGGAAGACCGAGGAAGGAACGTGTGCCATCAGCCCAGTTGACCTGCTGGAACTGTGGTGGCTTTGGCCACAACTCCATTATGTGCAGCAGTGAAAGCACCAACTTGAAACACAGACCACCTGCATCTACATCTGCCACCTGGGGCTCCCCATCACCACCTGGTGCATCAGCCAGGAGGTCCTCCAGCAAGTCCAAGTCCCCTAGGAGGGACAACAGAGGCTCCACAAGGGAGTAAGCAAGGGACCCCAAGAGCTACAGCCGCCGTGACAACATCAGACATGCACATGTTGCAGAGGATGACTGTTCCACCTCCCAGTCTACCACAGACAATGAGGATGAGCACAACTTCATGGCACTGCTGGCAATGACTGAATGATGGACCCCAGCCCCTTCAGTATGCTGATTCACCAAGAGGCAAGTCCACACCCTTGTCCCTGACACATGCTCCCTTGGATGACAGTACTTCCTTTGGCCCCATGAGTGATGCAGATGCCTGTCTTATAGAGTTGGGTGACAGTACCTCCTATGATGCCATGCCAGAACTAGTCTCAAGTGACAATGACAGTGATGATGATGATGGTGATGATGGCAATGTGGACCTTGCTGACAGTGACACCCATGATCCCTACCAGACAGCCCTCCAGACAGAATGGCTTTTGGACTGTGCAGCCCACTCCCACTGCACCAGTAACCCCTCCAACTTGTATGACATTCAGGATCTCCCCCAGCCTGTTAGCCTGCAATTGGCTGACCTTGGAGCAACCCCTCTCCTCTGCCTTCAGAAAGGGAAAGCTCACATCAGAGGGCATAAAGGCTCCCTGATCATCCTCAACGATGTACTTCTTGCTCCCCCTATGACAACAGCCAACATCATCAGCCTGGATGCAGCACACAGGCTCTCTCCAAACCTCCAAGTTCACATGTCCAGTGCTACTGCTACTCTCCCCTTACCCACCATCAAGGGATCCAAGAAGCTCCTCTTATGCCCAAAAAGGCATGGCCTCTACTTCACTAGCACCCCTAGGAACCCTTCCTTCCCTACCCCTCTCCCTATCTCCACTCCCTCATCTACATGCCTTCCCCCATGTCCCCCCTCCCCTTTGGTCCTCATGATGGTCACCCAGCCAGCTGTGATGCAATGGCCACCCAACCACCTGTGCAGTACAATGATGACTTTGCTGGCAGTTATTCCATCCCACCTGGGACGACCAGCACCTCTAGTAGTCTTCCAGATCTGGCCCCTGCCATTGGTGATGATGACCTGCCTGACCTTGCCCATGTCTGTCCACCATCCATGCTCCAGTCAGACAATGGGGGAGAATTCACATCACACCAAGATGATCTCTACACCACTTCCTCACACGACTTCATCCTAGATCCTGCCTACTCTACCACCCCCATCCTGCAGCTTCCCACTGTTCCTTTTGATGACCTCTGTAACTTGACAGCAGCACAAGCCAGAATAGAGATGGACCTCAAGCTAGACCAAGCTAGGACTGCATATGAAGATGTCCCATTTCCTATCGATGGACAAGGCTCCTGCACCCAGTCTGAGCTCTCACAAGCTCTTAGGTTTGACCAGTGGATTCCCTCAGCTACTTCCCCCTCCCCTGATCAGCCCCTCACTCATGTCAACATGAATACCTACCCAGTCCACTTCCTTAACAACTCTGGCCTCTCCAGACCAGGTTTGGAACTCTGCTGACTACCCTCAACAACTCCCCTTCTTCCCTTAGAGCCTTTAGCATCAGACCTAGACAGTCTGTTCCCACCCTTATCCGCCAGTTCACCACCCAGTTCCCTACCCTACTAGCATCTGAGAAGAACAAATTCCCCAGCAGACAGATGCATAGCAGCCCTTCACCTGTCTGTGGACCTCTCCTCAAGCACGTCAACAGATTGCAGCACATGGTCCACACATACCCCACCGTTTCTACAGCTGACAGGCCCACCCTTCAGTGGGACATCTGCCTCCAAGCAGCCATGGTCCAAGCACATGCAAGAGTCCTAACAACCTGGCCCAAGATGCTCATGCATCCCATCAGCTGTGTGTACCCTGGAGGCAAAGTCATTTGTGTCAACAACCTCAGCATGCACTCGAACCCAATGGATTTCTCATTCATAAACATGCTGGACACCCCTAGGATGTCCAGGAAATCTTTCTCCACTATGCTCAGGAAAATCCACCAACAGCTGGAACTTGATGGATACCCAGCATCCGGCACCTAAATATTCACCTATAGTTTCTTGCTCTCTGTTGTTTCAGCCATGAACACTCTAGGATTAAACTGCGTACTGCTTTCTGTACTGGTGCCATGTACTGCCTCATGTACTGATGCCCATTTTAATTTAGAGTCCCTCATAAAGTTACTTCAATATGCCTGCAACACTCTAATTTAGGATGATCCCAAATTATGGGGGGACTAGCACAGACATCTTTTCTCAACTTATTCTCCCATCTCAAATCATGCCCTCCTTCTCGTATCCAAACAAGCTTGCAAACCTGCAACTCCCTTCCTTTTTTCTAAGCAGCCTCTCTGCAACCTAGCCTGCAGCCTATCTGCAGTTTCCTTCCAGCGTCCTAGCAGCCTCCCTGCAAATTAGCCTGTAGCCTATCTGCAGTGTTCTCCCAGCTTCCTTGCAGCCTCCCTGCAACCTAGCCTGCCTGCAGCCTATCTGCAATTTCCTCCTAGCTTCCTAGCAGCCTCCCTGCTATCTAGCCTGCTGCCTCTGAGTTTCCTACCAAGGCCAGCTACCCTAGTAGACTGACATTGATCTGAATACCTCTGCTAATGTGCCGTGTCCTCTTGGATCCTGTTCATTCTGAATAATTTATTATTTACAGTCTCTCCTACCAGCCATTAGCAACTCTCACAAGTCTTGCCAGCCTTTATATTACTATAATTTCCTTGTGCCCCTCAGCTAATTCCAGGAATTCTTGTACCCAAGAATACCTTGAATTGGGGGGGATCTTTTTGTCCGATACGTCGGACACTAAGTCGGCATAGTGCGCACTGGATCCTGGTGCCTCCAGGACCAGATTTGCCTGTCGTCAGGTCATAGGCTATGGCCTGCACGTGTCTTCGGAATCTTCCTGGAGACTTCCTATTCTATATAGCCGGATTAGCCGCGCGAGTTGCACTATTCACTCTCTTCACTTCAGTCTTTACTGTGTAACAACTCTACCTATTGAAACCACTTGAAGCCCCACGCTTCCACCTATAGCACCCACCCTATAGCACCAGAAGTGCATTGAAAATCACGCTCACCACTCTCATTGCTGCTGATGCAATGGTGAGTGTGCTGCCCTCGACAGCATCTGCGAGCGAGCAAAAATGTGCGCGCAGAGACGTGTGTCTGCCTGCCGGGATCGAACCCGCGACCCCCCTAAAATACGGTGCAGTAGTGTAAACCGATCTGGAACCACGTGCTATTCCTCTTAAGACGACATATATTGTACGATACAAGACACGGTAAAAGTCTACACCACTACGATATATCCCGGTAAACACGATATATCGTACGATAATCCCGAAAATATCGTACGATGCAAAATACGATGCAAAATCGTACGAAAATATCGTACGATATATGTATACGATATTTCATACGATATATGTATACGATATATCGTACGGTATACGATATAATAAATATCGTACGATATAAAGCTTGACAGCCCTAGCTATGGTGTCCTTAACTTCACGTCCTGTGAGTAACTTCATTACACGGATGTAAAAATTTCAATTTCAATTTCATGAGCAACAATACTTGCTTATCAAGTATCAATTGTTGTACGACGAGTTTGAACACTTAATCTGTTTCGATAGACTATCAACTAACGATAGTGAGAAGAATGTGCTGACTATCGTTGTTCGTGCTGAAGAAGGCGAGCAGCCTAAAAATGCTGAAGGCCTGTTGTCATACAGGCAAGACCAAGTTCAAGGTTCTTGGTGGAAAGGGAATGCGTGGGAAAGCATTACCTTCTATATCAAGAACTAACCGACTAACTAAATAAACGACTACTTTCTGATAAGTAAATCGTTGTGCATTTCAAAGACATGAACTAACCGACTAACTACTAAACGACTAAATTCTAGATCAAGTACATAGTTGTGCATTTTCAAATACAGAATAACGACTAACTAACCTAAACGACTACTTCTAGATCAAGTAACATCTTGTGACATTTCAAAGGACAAGAACTACCGGACTAACTAAACTTAACCGACTAACTTTCTAATCAAGTACATCGTTGTGCACTCAAAGATCCGAACTAACGACTAACTAACTAAAACGACTAACTTCTAGATCAAGTACTCGTTGTGCATTTCAAAGACAGAACTAACCGACTTAAAATAACTAACCGGCTAAACTTCTAGATCAGTACATCGTGGACATTTTTCAAAAACAAGAACTACAGATAACTAACTAAAGACCCCTATTCTAGATCAAGTACATCGTTGGCATTTCAAAGACAGAAAAAACTAACGATAACTAACTAAACGACTAACTTCTCGATCAAGTACATCGTTGTGAATTTCAAAGGACAGAACTAACCGACTAACTAGCTAACCGACTAAACTTCTAGCATTATACTCGTTGTGCATTTCAAAGACCAGAAAACTAACAGACTCTAACTAACTAATACGACCTAACTTTAGATCAAGTACATCGTTGTGCATTCAAAAGACAGAACTAACCGATAAATAAACTAAACGACTAACTCAGATCAGTACATCGTGGTGCATTTCAAAGACCGAAACTAACCGACTAAACTAACTAAAACGGACTCTAACTTCTAGAAATCAAGTACATAGTTGTGCATTTCAAAGACAGAACTAACGATAACTAACTTAAAACGACTAATTTATAGATCAAAGTACCATCGTGTGCATTTCACAAGACAGAAACACACGCTAACCTAACTCAACGACGAACTTCTAGATCAAGTACATAGTTGTGCATTTCAAAAGACAGAACTAACCGACTACTAACTAAACGACTAACTTCTAGATCAAGTACATCGTTGTGCATTTCAAAGACAGAAACTAACCGACTAACTAACTAAACGACTAACTTCTAGATCAAGTACATCGTTGTGCATTTCAAAGACAGAACTAACCGACTAACTAACTAAACGACTAACTTCTAGATCAAGTACATCGTTGTGCATTTCAAAGACAGAACTAACCGACTAACTAACTAAACGACTAACTTCTAGATCAAGTACATCGTTGTGCATTTCAAAGACAGAACTAACCGACTAACTAACTAAACGACTAACTTCTAGATCAAGTACATCGTTGTGCATTTCAAAGACATAACTAACCGACTAACTAACTAAACGACTAACTTCTAGATCAAGTACATCGTTGTGCATTTCAAAGACAGAACTAACCGACTAACTAACTAACCGACTAACTTCTAGATCAAGTACATCGTTGTGCATTTCAAAGACAGAACTAACCGACTAACTAACTAACGACTAACTTTAGATCAAGTACATCGTTGTGCATTTCAAAAGACAGAACTAACCGACTAACTAACTAAACGACTAACTTCTAGATCAAGTACATCGTTGTGCATTTCAAAGACAGAACTAACCGACTAACTAACTAAACGACTAACTTCTAGATCAGTACACTCGTTGTGCATTTCAAAGACAGAACTAACCGACTAACTATAACTAAACGACTAACTTCTAGATCAAGTACATCGTTGTGCATTTCAAAGACAGAACTAACCGACTAACTAACTAACCGACTCCTAACTTCTAGATCAAGTTACAATCGTTGTGCATTTCAAAGACATAAACTAACCGACTAACTAACTAACCGACTAACTTCTAGATCAAGTACATCGTTGTGCATGTCAATGACAGAACTAACCGACTAACTATAACTAACGACTAACTTCTAGATAAGTACATCGTTGTGCATTTCAAAGAACTAGACTAAACCGACTAACTAACTAACTCGACTAACATTCTAGATCAAGTACATCGTTGTGCATTTCAAGGACATAACTAACCGACTAACTAACCTACTAACCGACTAACTTCTAGATCAAGTAACATCGTTGTGCATTTCAAGACCACCCAGAACTAACCGAACTAACTAACCTAAACGACTATACTTCTAGATTCACAGTACAATCGTTGTTGCATTTCAAATACATCAACTAACCGAACTATATCTTCTTTCCTAACTAACCGATCTAACTTCTAGATCAAGTAACTTCGTTGTGCATTTCAAAGACAGAACTAAACCGACAACTAACTAACTGAACCGAACTAACTTCTAGATCAACAGTACATCGTTGTTGCATTTCAAAGACAGAACTAACCGACTAACTAACCTAAACGACCTAACTTCTAGATCAAGTACATCGTTGTGCATTTTTCAAGACAGAACTAACCGACTACCTAACTAACCGCTAACTTCTAGATCAAGTACATCGTTGTGCATTTCAAAGACAGAACTAACCGACTCTAACTAAACTAAACGACTAACTTTAGATCAAGTTACATCGTGTGCATTTCAAGACAGAACTAACCGACTAACTAACTAAACGACTAACTTCTAGATCAAGTACATCGTGTGCATTTCAAAGGACAGAACTAACCGACTAACTAACTAAACGACTACTTCTAGATCAAGTACATCGTTGTGCATTCAAAGACAAACTAACCGACTACTAACTAACGACTAACTTCTAGATCAAGTACAATCGTGTGGCATTTCAAGACAGAACTAACCGACTAACTAACTAAACGACTAACTTCAGATCAAGTAAATCGTTGTGCATTTCAAAGACAGAACTAACCGACTAACTAACTAAACGACTACCTTCTTAGATCAAGTACATCGTTGTGCATTTCAAAGACAGAACTAACCGACTAACTAACTACCGACCTAACTTCTAGATCAAGTACATCGTTGTGCATTTCAAAGACAGAACTAACCGACTAACTAACTAAACGACTAACTTCTAGATCAAGTACATCGTTGTGCATTTCAAAGACAGAACTAACCGACTAACTAACTAACCGACTAACTTCTAGATCAAGTACATCGTTGTGCATTTCAAAGACAGAACTAACCGACTAACTAACTAAACGACTAACTTCTAGATCAAGTACATCGTTGTGCATTTCAAAGACAGAACTAACCGACTAACTAACTAAACGACTAACTTCTAGATCAAGTACAATCGTTTGTGCATTTCAAAGACAGAAACTAACCGACTACTAACTAAACGACTAACTTCTAGAATCAAGTTACACGTTTGTGCATTTCAACAGACAGAACTAACCGACTAACTAACTAAACGCCTAATTCTCGATCAAGAACCATCGTTGTGCATTTCAAAGACAGAACTAACCGACTAACAACTAAACGACTAAACTTCTAGATAAGTACATGTTGTGCATTCAAGACAGAAACTAACCGACTAACTAACTAACCGACTAACTTCTAGATCAAGTACATCGTTGTGCATTTCAAAGACAGAACTAACCGACTAACTAACTAAACGACTAACTTCTAGATCAAGTACATCGTTGTGCATTTCAAAGACAGAACTAACCGAATAACTTAACTAAACGACTAACTTCTAGATCAAGGTAATCGTTGTGCATCAAAGACAGAATAACCGACTAACTAACTAAAACGACTAACTTCTAGATCAAGTCATCGTTGTGCATTCTCAAAGACAGAACAACCGATAACAACTACCGACTAACTTCTAGATAAAGTTACATAGTTGGCATTCAAAGACAGAACTAACCGACTAACTAACTAACGACTAACTTCTAGATCAAGTACATCGTTGTGCATTTCAAAGACAGAACTAACCGACTAACTAACTAAACGACTAACTTCTAGATCAAGTACATCGTTGTGCATTTCAAAGACAGAACTAACCGACTAACTAACTAAACGACTAACTTCTAGATCAAGTACATCGTTGTGGCATTTTTCAACGACAGGAACTAACGACTAACTAAATAAACTAACGACTAACTTCTCGATTCAAGTACATAGTGTGCATTCAAAGACAGAACTAACCGACTAACGAACTAAACGAATAACTTAGATCAAGTACATGTTGGCATTTCAAAGACAGAAAACTAACGACTAACTAACTAAACGACAACTTCTAGATCAAGGTAATAGTTGTGCATTGCAAAGACGAACTAACCGGACTACTAATAAAACGACTAATTCTAGATCAAGTACATCGTTGTGCATTTCAAAGGCAGAACTAACCGACTAACTAACTAAACGACTAACTTCTAGATCAAGTACATCGTTGTGCATTTCAAAGACAGAACTAACCGACTCCAAATTCCAATAAATATATCCCGAAGACATAGTTGACCAACTCCAGACCTCCAAAAGCTTGTAAGTTGTCATTATCTTAGGACCTGTAACTGTCCTACAGTCATTAAACTGCATTTAAAGCCGTGCATTCATTCAATTCAAAGTGTGCTGCAGGTGTTTGACAATACGAGGTCTTGGATTCACATATCAACATATTTTACAAAATGTGTGCTGTAGGGACTCTGCAGGAGTGTCACAATACGAGGTCCCGGATTCACATATTAATATATTTAATAAAGTGTGCTGCAGGAACCATGAAAGTGTGTTACAGCAGCTAAGGAGAGGCCAGGGGAAGATGGCATATACGATGCATATGTGCTATGTAGGAATGATAGGATCCATGTTACCCTATGCAAAAAAGGGAATCCACACCTACGTGATTGCATAATTGTACGAAGACTGTGCAGCAGCACTAGTGTTCATACCACCAATGTTTCCTTCACTAACAGACGGTGAGCAGGATGAAGAGTTTATATTTTGTTTGTCCTCGACACACCCCTGATGTAACCCCATGAACTCACGACGGCCAGGTCATACACAATTGCCAAAAAGGTCAGTAGGATGCATACCGGTACATACACACACAACTGCTCTAGGGGGTTCAACACCTACGCCACCAAAGTGGTGGTTGGGAGTTTGGTTTGTTTGTCCTCGACACACCCCTGATGTAATGGGTTTTTTTTGCTTTGTGGGTGCTCTTTCTTTTTGTTTAAAGCACAGAGTCTCATACACCCTCGCGGTGTCAAGTAGACTTTAACATGTAATGTAATGTAAAATGGTGTGATCAAACCGACTCAGTTCAAGTCACTTCGATTTATTTGAAGAGATGGCAGCTACCTGGATTCGTAAATAAAGATATTTGGAAGCTATGTGAGCCAGAAAACAAAGATACCACAGCTTTTAGTTTCAGCTACGAGCAGCAGCTTCTAAGCAGCTCCTTGCACCAGCAAACAAAGATCTCACAGCTTTTATTTGCGGCTACAAGCCACAGTTTCTAGGTAGCTCCCAGCGCCAGCAAACAAAGATCCCATAGTTTTTATTTGCGGCTACGAGCAGCAGTTTCTAGGCAGCTCCTTGCGCCAGCAAACAAAGATCCCATAGCTTTTATCTTTGGCTACGAGGAGCAGCTTCTAGGCAGCTCCCTGCGCCAGCAAACTAAGACCCCATAGCTTTTATCTGCAGCCAGCAGAAGCTTCTAGGGTGCTCCCTGCGTCAGCTTCTGAGCCAAGCCCCAAGATGTCAACAGGACGGGAGAGCTGATGGCTGCGTAGAAATCCAGGGGGGGTGCTCAGAAAATGCTGTTCGTAGCTGAAAATAAAAGCTATGAAAGATGTGTTTTATCTATCTATGGATCCTGATGGATCTAACACAGGTGTGGTTGGCATAGCAAGATACATAATTCTGATAATTGCTTATGATATAATGGGAGGGAGGGATGTGCTGGATGCTCCCTGGCGGCTGGGAAGAAGCTGGTAGGGGTAACACTGTACCTCATGTCCCACTGCTACATGGGCATGGATCAGCAGTACACTGCCCAGCTGCCCCAATGAATGGAAGGCATAATAAGCTGGGTGCTCCCAGGCTATGTGGGGTTGGGAAGAAGATGACAGAGGTCACACTGTACTTCATGTCTAACTCATACCTGGGCATGGATCATCATGGGAAAAATGCGCTGGTACATAGGTTTGGGAGCAGAATTATTATCAACAATTTGAGTCGAAAACATAGAAGCATCCACATTGACGAAGCATTCTCCTTGGACCTTTATTTGGGCTAAAATTAGCACACGGAGCTCAGTAGCTCACTCTCCCAGGCCAGTGCATGAGGGGCAGGGCGGCCTCCTCAAACAACATAATCATCGAGAGTGATCATCCCAGACTAGGCTAAAAACATGTAGCAATACAGTCCTGTTGGGACGGTACAATGAGTCCTTCAAAGGGACACACTGGTCATGCGTCTCCCACAAGTTATCTGATTCTTAAATCCACAAGGGCAATGTTGGGGGGCATGCAGGTACTGCTGGTTGTGGCCATGCTAGAAGCAACCTCATGTGGAGACAGCACCATGGGTCCTTCAAAGGGTCCTGCGTCTCACACAAGGGCAATGCTGGGGGACATGGAGGTATTGCTGGTTGTGGCCATGCTGGAAGCAGCCTCATGTGAAGACGCCACCATGGGCCCTTCAAAGGGTCCTGCGTCTCCCCCAAGGGTAATGCTGGGGGGCATGGAGGTATTGCTGGTTGTGGCCATGCTAGAAGCAGCCTCATGTGGACAGCACCATGGGCCCTTCAAAGGGTCCTGCGTCTCCCACAAGGGCAATGCTGGGGGACATGGAGGCACTGCTGGTTGTGGCCATGCTGGAAGCAGCCTCATGTGAAGACGCCACCATGTGCCCTTCAAAGCGTCCTGCGTCTACAACAAGGCCAGTGCTGGGGGACATGGATGTACTGCTGGTTATGGCCAAGCTGGAAGCAGCCTCATGTGGAGGCCACGTCCATGACTTTGCCAAAATTGACTGACTGATTGCGCCTGCACAGGGAAGGGAGGAAGCGATTTTTTTGAAGTCATTAGAACAGACCAATTGTCAGGGACTGGTCAGAGGCATGATGAGATAACGCTTTTAAACATTGGTAAGCAAGAGGCTTGGCAAATCCAAACATGAATGGTCAACCGCAAAAAATAGATTGACAGGAGGGTGGATGAACAAACAGATACGTAGGTAGGTAGACATATACACATGTGTTGGAATGGATAGATAGATAGATAGACATATACAAATCAGGGTACTTCCAAGCGCGCGCTTTTGGAGCCCCCCCGCTTTTGGCGCGCTGCCTTTTTGAGCCCCACTGCGCGTTTCCCGCAGTTTTTTGCAACCCCCTGTGGGCGCAGAAAGCTACTTGAGCGCTTAGTGCACTACAAGGCGCTGTTCTTTTGTTTTCAAGTGCGTTAAAGCGCTGGCCAATTGGTCAATGGAAGTACCCTGATACAAATGTGTTGGAAGATAAGCCTGATTGTCGACACTTGTCGAAATGTCGACACAGACTCTGAAACACTAAGCAACACCAATCAACATCAAGCAACACAACACACAGGGTTTTTCACGCAATACATAGCAAACACTAGTTTTGACCCCATTTTGGCGGAATTATCGCTATACAAATGTAAAAGCTACGATAGGTTATGAAAGCTATAAAAAGCTATGAAATGCACTGAAACGCTGTCCCTGGAGGAGGCCTACAACCATTAAGCTAGGACAAACCCACTTTCAGATTTGAAAAAAGCCCTGACAACACATACAAAGCAGCTCTGACAGATGGAAAGCAACTCAAAACAAGGCTTACCTAACTGAACCAAGTAACTGGGACTACTCTGCACTGACCTCAACTGCGCCTACACAGTTTATCCTATCATCAGGTGGTTGCTCATCTGACATGGCCACCACACCACATACTACACACCACATACTACACCACACTGCACACTACAACACACAACACAAATGGTGCACTTCCGAGATCAAACTGAGGCTACTCTGCACTGACCTCAACTGCGCCTACACAGTTTATCCTATCATCAGGTGGTTGCACGTCTGCCATGGTCACCACACTATACACCACAAACTTCACATCACACACTACAATACACACCACACACCGAAACACCACAACACTAATTGTGCACTCTGCTCGCAGACGGTGAGCAGCCTGAAGGCTGATAGGCCATGTAATGAATCCAAACCAACCAACCAAAAGACAGGCCAGTGTTTACCCAAGACAAGCCCACACCACCACCACCGGGGAGTCTTCCAAATTGCCTTTCAGATATCAAAGAGTAACTACTGCTAATTCGGGGTGGGGGGTTTATATTAATATACTTCATACTACTTTATTACAACTATACTTACTTACTACTACTTTACTAACTTTCCTACTGCTAATACTTACTTACTTGATGCTAATTTAGGGGGGGGTCTTCGGCACCCTTGTTTGCACCCTTGCTGACTTACAAGCCAACGCGCCCACAGGGGGTTAAAACAACTGTGCACAACGCGCAGTGGGGCTCAAAAAGGCAGCGCGTAAACACGCTGCCGCGTGTGCTTTGTAATACCCTGCTTCTGGCCCCAAATGAACCTCTTCTGACTTTCAAGCCTAATAAAAGGTTGCCGAATACACCTTAAATTAGAAGTGAAATTAAGCTAGGAAGCTAACAGTCATGTCAATAAGCACAATTCTTTTTGACATTCCTTTTTGTTGTTGCTTTGACATGATTGAGGGCAGATGTAATACAAAAATAATAATAAAATATATAGGGTTCGAGGGGGGGGGGGGGGGGGGGGGGGGGGGGGGGTCTGAGCGCTAACTATAGTTAAAAGCTATTACGTAATTAGCGCTAGTTGTAGCCTGCAATAGCCTACAACATCCTTCAAAAGCCTACATGAGCAAGGAAATATATGTAGATCATACATACCGGTAACATATATAAAAAAAAAAAAAAAATAGCAAAGCAGTCAAGGGGCTGTGAGCCCAGACATGTAATGATATGGCGATATTTGTTCTCTCCTGCAGTTATGAGCTACTTCATCATGAATTCATCATGGTTAGATCATGCCCCCTTGCCACAAAAGCCAATTGGTTGCGTAACAACACTCCCCTGAACACATGGCAACTGTTCTGGGGTGTTTTGGCTTAGTTTGGCTATAAATTTAATCAATTTAGATATAAGCGCTACTAGGGCTAATTTGGTCCGGGATTAGCCCTATTCTTCAAAGCCTGAAAATATGTTATAATACTGAGACTGATAAAATAATGATAACACAACTAATAATACTTTTACTGATAAAATGGTGATCAAATAACTAATAACACTGAGACTGTTAAAATAATGATAACGTATCTCTGACATAACCGAGGGGGTAGTTGGGGGGGGGGAGGGGGGGCAAAAAAAAGTCTGACCCAATGCCAAAAACTTGTAAAGCTTGTTGAGAGGATGAAACATCTGGTCTTCCTTATTTTTTTGGCCCAGTAGGTAGAAAGTTATGGGCCTCCAAAGTTTGGGTGGGTGGGTGATGAGGGAAATAATTGGAATTTTAGAAAAAAATGTACTTTTCAAGCACTTTTCTCATAGCCCACATAATGACATGGCAGTAAAATTGGGCTGTTCCTCTTATTTAGTAAAGACTAGCCTCCATAGGTGCTATTAGGGCTTCCTATTAGGGACCGGGGTCACCCGGGTCCCCCCCCCCCCCCCCCCCCCCCCCAAGGCCCCCCCGCCAGGAGCAGGAGTTGGGCCCAGGTGAGGGGGCGGCGGCCAGCGCCAGCGTCCCAGTCAGTTTCAAAATGCCTGCAGGAGCAGTTTCAATCTAAAGGATTTTTTTGCAACTTACCATCTTCTCACCCTCGCATTCGGTTTGCCGCTCGCATACCTACACTTTATCACACCGGACGGGCTCCCTGCATTAATCACACCCATTTTCCTTTTCGTACGTCTCCTCGTTTCCCAGCTTCGCAATCAGAACACGTCGACAACCTAGCGCGTCGACTACCTCGATTCGATCAACTCATTGGAAGAACAAGGTTCACAATTACAGATTAGGAGTCCCTGGCCGGAATTAGTATCGGTCAACCAGTCTGCTAAAGAGGGAGGAACCGGACAGATCCGGGAATACCTGAATTGAATTGGTGTTAGTTGCAATGCTTCTATCCTCTGCGGTAGGTCTATACCTAAGATTCGATGGTTGCTAGAAGGAGCTGCCTCTCTAGCGTTGTGTATGCATTGCTTTGGTGTTGCATGAGCGCTGTAATAGCATGCATGGGTGAGTAGGATGCCTCTCTAGTGTTGTTGAGGCATTGCTCTGATGCCGCTAGGCCGTTCTATTTAACTGGTGTGGTTGTGTTGTCCTAGTGCTCAAGTTGCGTGTCTAAGAGTTTTAGGAACGTTGTTAAAGCACTGTCATGGCGTGCATGGGTTAGTTAGATGCCTCTCTAGTGTTGGTTAGGTATTGCTTTGATGTTGTTTGGCTGTTCCGTTAAACTGGTGTGGTTGTGTTGTTCTGGTGCCCTGTAAGTTTTTGGGGGGCGTTGTTAAAACGTTGTCATGTCATGCATCTTTAGTTAGAAGCCTCTTGAGTGTTTGTTAGGTATTGCTTTGGTGTTGTTTGGCGGTGCTATTAAACTGGTGTGGTTGTGTTGTTCCAGTGTTCTAGTTTGTTAGAGATTTTTGGGGGCGTTTTTTAAGCGGTGTCAAGCGCATGCATGGGTGGCTTTGTTTATTTTCACACACACTCACCACCACCATCACTAGCATCACCACCACCACAACCACAACCACCACCCCTCACCACCACCACCGTCAGCGTCACCATAAATGCTAATTCATGTACTGGGCAATGGATCCCAATGGAGGCAGGCCGCCCTCCCTAAAACAACTCCAACCGAACCAACCACCACTACCACCACCATCACCACCATAAATGCTACTTCATGTACTGGGCAATGGATCCCAATAGAGGCAGGCCGCCCTCCCTAAAACAACTCCAACCCAACCAACCACCACTACCACCACCATCACCACCATAAATGCTACTTCATGTACATGGCAATGTATCCCAATGGAGGCATGCCGCCCTCCCTAAAACAACTCCAACCGAACCAACCACCACCACCACCACCACCATCACCACCATCAATGCTAATTCATGTACATGGCAATGTATCCCCATGGAGGCATGCGGCGCTCCCTGTTAGACCTCCAACCAAACCAACCACCACCACAACCATCACCAATGCCAATTCATATACATGGCAATGGATCCCCATGGAGGCAGGCGTCTGTAACTGAAGAACCTCCATTATAACGAACCACCACCACCACCACCACCAATGCCAATTCATGATCAGGGCAATGGATCCCCATGGAGGCATGCGGCCCTCCCTGTAAGACCTCCAACCGAACCAACCACCACCACAACCATCACCAATGCCAATTCATGTACATGGCAATGGATCCCCATGGAGGCAGGCGGCCGTAACTGAAAAACCGCCAATTGAACGAACCACCACCACCACCAATGCCAATTCATGAACAGGGCAATGGATCCCCATGGAGGCATGCCGCCCTCCCTGTAAGACCTCCAACCAAACCAACCACCACCACAACCATCACCAATGCCAATTCATATACATGGCAAAGGATCCCCATGGAAGCAGGCAGCCGTAACTGAAAAACCTCCAATAGAACGAACCACCACCACCACCACCAATGCCAATTCATGATCAGGGCAATGGATCCCCATGGAGGCATGCCGCCCTCCCTGTAAGACCTCCAACCAAGCCAACCACCACCACGACCACCATCAATGACAATCCATGTACATGGCATTGGATCCCCATAAAGAGAAGGAGACCCTCCCTGGAGGACCTCCAGCCGAACCAACCACCAACACCATCACCATCAGTACAAATTCATACACAGGGCAATGGATCCCAATGGAGGCATGCCGCCCATCTGAAAACCCCCAACCAAACCAACCACCACCATCACCATCACCATCAATGCCAATTCATGTACATGGCAATGGATCCCAATGGAGGCAGGCCGCCCTCACTGAAAAACCTCCAACCGAACCAACCACCACCAACATCACCACCACCACCACCACCATCAATGCCAATTCATGTACATGGCATTGGATTCAAATGGAGGCAGGCCGCCCTCCCTGATAGACCTCCGACAGAACCAACCACCACAACCACCATACATGCCAATTCATACACAGGGCAATGGATCCCCATGGAGGCATGCGGCCCTACCTGAAAAAACCCCAACCAAACCAACCACCACCACCACCATCACCATCAATGCCAATTCATGTACATAGCAATGGATCCCAATGTAGGCGGGCCGACTTCCTTAAAAACCTCTAACCAAACCAACCACCACCAACATCACCACCACCAATATTACCAACATCAATGCAAAATCATACACTGGGCAATGGATCCCAATGGAGGCATGCCGCTGTCCCTGAAAAACCTCAAACCAATCCAACCGTCACCACCATCACCATCATTGACAATTCTTGTACAGGGCAATAGATCCAAATGGAGGCAGGCCGCCCTCCCTGTAAGACCTCCAAAAGAACCAACCACCACCACCATACATGCCAATTCATACACAGGGCAATGGATCCCCATGGAGGCATACGGCCCTCCCTATACGACTTTCAACCGAACCAACCACCACCACCACCACCACCCTTACCATCAATGCCAATTCATGTACAGGGCAATGGATCCCATTGAAGGCAGGCCCCTCTCCCTGAATTTCCTCCAACCAAACCAACCACCACCACCCACCACCCGTACAATCAATGCCAATTCATGGACAGGGCAATGGATTCCCATTGAAGGCAGGCCCCTCTCCCTGAATTTCCTCCAACCAAACCAACCACCACCAACCACCACCCGTACCATCAATTCCAATTCATGTACAGGGCAATGGATCCCATTGAAGGCAGGCCCCTCTCCCTGAATTTCCTCCAACCAAACCAACCACCACCACCACCACCCCTACCATCAATTCCAATTCATGTACAGGGCAATGGATCCCATTGAAGGCAGGCCCCTCTCCCTGAATTTCCTCCAACCAAACCAACCACCACCACCACCACCCCGTACCATCAATGCCAATTCATGTACAGGGCAATGGATCCCATTGAAGGCAGGCCCCTCTCCCTGAATTTCCTCCAACCAAACCAACCACCACCACCACCACCCGTACCATCAATGCCAATTCATGTACAGGGCAATGGATCCCATTGAAGGCAGGCCCCTCTCCCTGAATTTCCTCCAATCAAACCAACCACCACCACCACCACCCGTGCCATCAATGCCAATTCATGTACAGGGCAATGGATCCCATTGAAGGCAGGCCCCTCTCCCTGAATTTCATCCAACCAAACCAACCACCACCACCACCACCACCACCACCATCAATTCCAATTCATATACAGGGCAATGGATCCCATTAGGGGCAGGCCGCCCTCGCTGAAAAACCTCCAATCAAACAAACCACCACCACCATCACCATCTACAATTCATGTACAGGGTTAAGGATCCCAATGGAGGCATGCGGCCTTACGTGATCAAACTCCAACCGAACCAACCACCACCACATCCACCACCATCACCACCCTCAATGCCAATTCATGTACAGGGCAATGGATTCCAGTGGAGGCAGGCCGCCCTCCCTGTCAGACCTTCAGCTGAACTAAGCACCACCACCACCACCACCCTTAATGTCAATTCATGTACAGGGCAAGATATCCCAATGGAGGCAGGCCGCCCTTCCTGGAGGACCTTCTACCGAACCGCCCACCTCTGCTCGCACCTTTCGAGTGGACAGCGGTACAGTGCGGCGAATGATGCG